>ONZH01019824.1:0-67671 GCA_900303285.1 Rhinella marina | reverse complement strand
TGCTGCTGGTATGCATTTTTGCTCCGGGCCCAGTTTATATATGCGCTACAGCATTGGGGTTTTGAGCATATTCTGCCATTTGAGACCACCCTTTTTTTCTGTGAGTTTGTTTGTACGTTTATTCCTGGAGGCGTGGCAACTCCAGGTTGAATGTGCCTTGATTTTACTAATGGGTAACATTCAGGTGCACACTGGGTCACATGACGTCAGGGCATTGTGGGAAATACAGCCTCCGCCCCTCCTCCCACCGTATGTGTTATTTCACGCTGGAGGTAACTGGGAGCTGGTCGCTGTGTTTCGGACCTCATGCACCTATCTGTCATTACCTATACCATAGTAGGGATAGCGTAGGTTGGGAAAGTCTGCTGCATACATCGTATTTGGAAATAATGATGATGAATAACTACTAAACCAACAAAGCAAAGTTATATAGAGCTCTACAATATCCTAGGAGAGATTTATCGCATCCCCTACCTATACGGAGGAACTTAATAACCTTACCCTGAGAAATCCATTGCGCTCACCCCGCTCCATTAACAAGAGGAACTCGGCATACCACTTCGAAATTGGCGCGCAAACACCACGTGGGACGCCACGTGTCAGCACCGGCTGAGTTTGGAGACGGACGCGCATTGTCTGCCACGCCAGACACGGGTAGAGGAACGGCAAACCTCGGCAGCGATATAAAACCACTGGATGGGTAATGTACATGCCCTCTATCACTACTATCAATCAAGCAGTATATCTGTATAAGAGATGCAATAGCATTCACCTTTGGACACATATGCACTTTTTAACTGTATTGACTATAATATAACTACTTGTCCAACTGTGGATAGCGGGCACCACATCTACAGTTTGTTCAAGTCTCACTACTAAGCAGATTTCATTGCCGCATATCGAAGATACACCAAGTGGACATTTGATGGACTCTATTTTACCTTATATTTTTTATTTTTATTTTTAATTTTATTTCTAATTTTATAAATTTGGTACCAAAATTATACTTATATAATACTTTTTTTGGACTCTTATACCTTCTTATATATTTTTTACTTCTTATAATAAATAGATATTTAATACACTTATCCTGTACCTCTTTATTCCGTAAACCCAAATAGAGTGTGCTCCACTACTACTATTCAATTTAATTTTAATACATATGGTTATTGGGTTTTTAACCAAAAGTGAGAAGCACCTCATATTTCCTGTTTCTGTGTTGGAGAGCCACTATACTTTATTATACATTACAATAAGCGTACACGCCTGTCATCTGACAGCGCTGACAGGCTGATGCTTATTAAAATGTACAAAGCCTGGATTTCACCGGAATTCAAATCTCCTCCGGGGGAAAGCAGCTAAAGATTAACATTACTTATGTATTTGATTCCTCTTCTCTACTCCTCCTACTCCTCCTCCTCCTTGTCGACTTTGCCTAACACTGACCCAAAACGCAATTTTTTAGAGATCCAACTGGCACTCTTTTATGACAATTTTTCCAGAGGGCCCCCTACAAGCCTTCTCTCCAAACAATTTTTCAGGAGAGCCACCTACATGCCCTCTCTCTAAACAATTTTTCTGGAGGGCCCCCTACAGGCCCTCTATTCAAACAATTTTTCCGGAGGGCCACCTACAGGCCCTCTCTCTAAACAATTTTTCCGGAGGACCCCCTACAGGCCCTCTCTCCAAACTATTTTTCTGGAGGTCCACCTATAGGCCTTCTCTCCAAACAATTTTTCCGCAGTGTCAACTACAGACACTGTAAAACAATGTTTCAGGAGCGTCAAACAGACAGTCCAAAACAATTTTTCAGGAGGCACAAGTACATTTAAAAAAAAAAATCTTTTGCTGAGGGTCAATTTTATGTACTCTGAAAAGAAAAGAATTTTTGGAGGCTCAACAAAAGCCATTTCACTGCATTCTCAGTCGGACAAAGTCATTGGTAGTGTAACCGCCATGCAGTGTTAGGCTCAATTTTTGGGTGCTTCACCAGCTACCGCATACTAACTCAGTCACTCTGTTGTCACCGCCGCCATACAGGGCCACAAAAAATGTTTATGTGGTTCGCCTGCTACCGCAGTGTCACTCGCTCACTCTGTTGTCACCACCATAGTGGTTTGCACTATAGCAGCCCAAGTCTGCACATTCCCCTTTTTCTCTCCAAGTGATCGATACTACACATCACGTAAAAAAATACGTTCTTTTGCTCTCAGTGATACAAATCCATTTCATAAAATCCTTTCTTTTTCTTTAACTGATCTATACTGAATGTCACTTTTAAAAATACGTCTTTTTCCTCTCTTTCTCTCTCCAAACTCTTTTTCCGGATAGGTGCCGTATACGGTATTAAACTGAGAAGAATGCATACAACACATGTTCCACTTGACAAATTTAAGAGTTGACAACCGTACTGGTTGATGCTACATTTTTAAGTTGGGGTCCTGTGTCATCATTCGAACTCCATCCGGCTGTTGTCACCACCACACACGCTAGCCAAGGGGGCACTCCTCTGGCTCTTCCAGATCAACCCCCTTCCCCCCAGCCTGCCCCCACCTACAGGCCCTGTCTTCAAACAATTTACCCAGATAGGGAACGTATTAGATTTTGAACTGATAAGAACAGATTTTTTTTGGTTCTTCTTTTAATTGGCTTCTGACCTGTGATAGGCAGAGCATGGACACGTCCCCTTAGCTGCAGTAGAAAAGACACTGCCCTGGCCAGAGCAAGCTCTTTTTCATTTTCCGTAAAATCCATTAAATATATGGTCCTAAGATAGGGGACGTATAAGATTTTAAACTGAGAAGAATCGATACCACACATGCCCCACTAGTTCAAGCTCAATGTTGACAGCCGTACCAGTTGATGCCAAATTTTTAAGTGGGGGTTCCACCACTACCAGCCTAACCACCACCAGCATGCGCAGGTATACGAGAGCTAAACACTATGGAACCAAGGCCGTCCGTTCCCCTCATGCGGGTCCCAGCACTGCTCCTTCCCCTGTGTCACTTGCTGCCTCTGCGAGTCAACCCCCAGCCCAGGACTCTGGCACAAGCGCCTCCTGCCGGAAAACCACCCCTTCGCCTCCATGAGTCTCCACACTGTCCACCAATGTGTCCCTGCGCAACGTTCAGCTGTCATTACAGCAGACGTTGGAGCACAAGCAGAAAAAAAGTTCAGCCCACCTACATGCACAAACCCTCAACGTCCACATACAGGGCCATGCTTAATTTTTTATGTGCTCCACCTGCTACCATCGTGTAGCTCGGTTACTCTGACCGAGTCTGACCCTTGAGGATTGCGGGGCCTACCTCGGTTACTGTTTCTCAGACTTACTATGCCTCTTCCTCTAACCCCTCCTCCTTCGAATTACCATCCGTGCTTCACCTCCTGCTAACTCAGTCTAACTTGGTCACTCTGTTGTCACCGCCATGCTGCGTCATGCTAAATTTTTGGGTGGCTCACCTGCTACCTCATCCAACTTGGTCACTTGTTGGTGTCACCGCCATGCTGTGTCAGGCTTATGCCTGCATCGTGGGGCGGGGGATAGGAGAGCAGTGCCAGCATGGGCATGGGTGATGGACCTTCGTTGCACCTAGTTGGGTTCTTCCCTAAAACGTTATGGGCATGTTCCTCGCCCTTCTTGGTCTGGGTGAGCACAATTGCCTTGAGGGTCACCACCAGGCTGTTGCCTGAGAATTTGGGGTAATGGTGGGATTAGGCAGCCTCAGAGGCATCCATGCATGCTGCCCCTGCTGTTTCCTGTCCATTTCCATGGGGTTTCCATCATTTTCTGAGGTTTCCAGGTTTTCACCCAGCCTTCCCTAGGCAGAGCCTTGGTCCCCTGCAAAAATGCTTGAGTCTCCCATTGAGTTCAATGGTGTTCGTTACTCAAAACTAGCACCCGAGCATCGGGAAAAGTTTGTCTCGAATAACGAGCACCCGAGCATTTTAGTGCTCGCTCATCTCTACTGACAACCCTTCGATCCACTGCTGGAAAGAGTTGCTCAGTCCATCTAATACAAAATAGTAGCTGTCATGCAGTCCACGTTGGAGAGTCTGGAATCTTTTGGGATACACCTCTGGGGTGAGGTTATATTTATTAAGGCTTTGTTAATGGCCTTGTAATCCCCATCTTAAACACTTATCAAACAGTTCCAGGGCTTTGCTTCTTAGTCCTAGTGTTAGGTACTGCACCCATTGCTCACATGGCAGCTTTTACTGTCTGCACATTTTCTTAAATCCTCTGAGATAGGTGTCCAGGTCCCCATCTTTCTCTATCACCGGGAAATTATCCAAACAGGGTTTGAAGGGCAGCGTCTCACTGGACTCATGGTTCGGCGGTGTTGAACTGGACATCTGGATTAATGCTAGAAGTAGTTGGTATTCTCGCTTGGCCTGGCGCTCTGCATGCTCTCTCTCGGCCTGGTGTTATTTTAATACGAAATCCATTCGCAGGTTAGGCTTACATCTGCCCATCTGTTGGAGAATCAACGAGAATCAAAAACAAAAGTTCTGCGTGCAGGACTTTTGTCTCCGCTTCAAAAATCTTCCTCTGAGCGGAAGCCTAACGGACCCAATTATAGTCTATGGGGTCCCTAAGCTTTATTCGTCTCAGTTATGTGCTGTATCCGTCCTTTATGTTCTCCTGCTCCCATAACGCAGCAGAAGAACGGAAAGGCTGAACGCTGATGTGAACTCAGCCTTATCTGTAATTGCTACAACAATTTACTGCTACAACTGTTTGTTTCCTCCTCCACTCATACTGATCTGCTTTACATCATTTGTCTCATCTCCCTCATTATTCCTATCTACAGTACTTTGGTGTATAAATATGTGAATCTTCAGAAGCTGTCTAAAAAGATGCCTGAGGAAGTCTAAGTAGTCTCGAAAGCTTGTAATTGTGTTGTGTCATCATCTTTTCAGTTACCCATTAAAAGGTATTTATTTATTTTACACACTTGTATCAACCTATTTTTTGTGCGCTCCAATGAGTCAATATTTTTAAGGTCCTATTGACACCTTCACATTTGTATTGTATCTTACCACACCAGTCACTTATCTGCCTCCTCCATGGACATCCTTCAGTCTCCAACAATAGTAGGGTGGAGTGTCGCTCCGACTCAACCTCTCTCCTATCATGCATATGTGTAAAGTAGAGTTCCCATACCGTGTCAGAACTGATCAACCAGGGTGAGAGTAGCTGTTATATTGACCTTTCACATTTATCATTGTACCATTCGTGCCAGAGTCATTTAGGTTCATGGCCCTGAATGTCTACAAACTGTTTGGAGACTGGAAGATGCATGTGTTTTTTTTCTTATGGTATATCTGTGCTGGTTTAAAGGCTATGTACAGTCATGGCCAAAAGTTTTGAGAATGACACAAATCTTCTATTTTCACATGATCTGCTGCCCTCTGGTTTTTATGTGTGTTTGTCAGATGTTTTTATCACATACAGAAATATAATTGCAATCATATTATGAGTAACAAAAGCTTATATTGACAGTTAGAATGAGTTAATGCAGCAAGTCAATATTTGCAGTGTTGACCCTTCTTCTTCAGGACCTCTGCAATTCTCCCTGGCATGCTCTCAATCAATTTCTGGACCAAATCCTGACTGATAGCAGTCCATTTTTGCACAATCAATGCTTGCATTTTGTCAGAATTTGTAGGTTTTTGTTTGTCCACCCGTCTCTTGATGATTGACCACAAGTTCTCAATGGGATTAAGATCTGGGGAGTTTCCAGGCGATGGACCCAAAATCTCTATGTTTTGTTCCCTGAGCCATTTAGTTATCACCTTTGCTTTATGGCAAGGTGCTCCATCATGCTGGAAAAGGCATTGTTGATCGCCAAACTGCTCTTGGACGGTTGGGAGAAGTTGCTCTCGGAGGACATTCTGGTACCATTCTTTATTCATGGCTGTGTTTTTAGGCAAGACTGTGAGAGAGCCGATTCCCTTGGCTGAGAAGCAACCCCACACATGAATGGTTTCAGGATGCTTTACAGTTGGCATGAGACAAGACTGGTGGTAGCGCTCACCTCGTTTTCTCCGAATGAGCTGTTTTCCAGATGTCCCAAACAATCGAAAAGGGGATTCATCAGAGAAAATGACTTTCCCCCAGTCCTCAGCAGTCCACTCCCTGTACCTTTTGCAGAATATCAGTCTGTCCCTGATGTTTTTTCTGGAGAGAAGTGGCTTGTTTGCTGCCCTCCTTGAGACCAGGCCTTGCTCCAAGAGTCTCCGCCTCACAGTGCGTGCAGATGCACTCACACCTGCCTGCTGCCATTCCTGAGCAAGCTCTGCACTGCTGGTAGCCCGATCCCGCAGCTGAAACACTTTTAAGAGACGGTCCTGGCGCTTGCTGGTCTTTCTTGGGTGCCCTGGAGCCTTTTTGGCAACAATGGAACCTCTCTCCTTGAAGTTCTTGATGATGCGATAGATTGTTGACTGAGGTGCAATCTTTCTAGCTGCGATACTCTTCCCTGTTAGGCCATTTTAGTGCAGTGCAATGATGACTGCACGTGTTTCTTTAGAGATAACCATGGTTAACAGAAGAGAAACAATGATGCCAAGCACCAGCCTCCTTTTAAAGTGTCCAGTGGTGTCATTTGTACTTAATCATGACAGATTGATCTCCAGCCCTGTCCTCATCAACACCCACACCTGTGTTAATGGAGCAATCACTGAAATGATGTTAGCTGGTCCTTTTAAGGCAGGGCTGCAATGATGTTGAAATGTGTTTTGGGGATAAAGTTCATTTTCTAGGCAAATATTGACTTTGCAAGTAATTGCTGTTAAGCTGATCACTCTTTATAACATTCTGGAGTATATGCAAATTGCCATTATAAAAACTGAAGCAGTAGACTTTGTAAAAATTAATATTTGTATCATTCTCAAAACTTTTGGCCATGACTGTACTACTTTGGGGTAATTTTTTTTTATTATTGCATTGTACTCATTTTGAGCTAACATATTTTCTTAAATTGTTCTTTATTAAAAAATATGGCTTTTTTTGTACAGAGCTGACAAGCTCTAGGAACACCCTTTGCATGTCCTGTCCTTTCAGTCAGACCAGGAGCAGATAGTCTCCGTATCTCTGCTCTCTGACCTCCTAAGCACTCATTATAGCTCAGTTCTTATCTTACTGATAAGAATGTGGCTTAATTAAGTGTGTATGAGTATCAGTACTTAAAGATAAGGTTTATTGGATGATGGGCACAAAGTACCAGCCACAAAGCTAGAAAAACAGTTAACCCTCTGTGACAGAACAGCTTAATATATTTAGCCAAAAATTAGCAACAAGCAAATATAAATTGCCTCCAAAGGTGTATGTAGCCTTTAGGTGAGTGTTTAAGTTGCATGTGGTTTCACCAATATATACAAGAGAACATGGACGCCAATCATGAAGAATTTATATTACAAATGATAAGTCCCTAGTTAGATAATACCCAATTTTATACCTTTCTTTGGTGGAAGAAAGGAAAAGACACAACTACGGAATCTCACCTGGGAGTGCCATAGAATTCTTCTTATTCCATTTTTATTTATTTGTTTACACACTTATATAGTACAACTATATTCTGCAGAGCTTTACAGACATTTTCATCAAGCTGTCCCCAGTGGGGCTCACAATCTAAATTCCCTTTCAGTATGTTTTTTGAATGTGGGAGGAAACCAAGAACCCGGAGGAAACCCATGCGAACACAGGGAGGACCTACAAACTCCATGCAGATGTTGCCAGTGCTAACAACTGAGCCAATTGGTCTTTTGATACTACTATAGACAGATATGGAGGATGGAAAAATGGCTATCAACTCATGTTTAAAGAGGACCTTTCACCACTCCTGACATGTCTATTTTAATAGCTTCATGCATTTCCCATGTAATAACAATTCTGGAGCATCTATTCTTATGGCTCTATGTTGTGTTATTTCTTTACTATTTCTACTAGAAGTTATGAATGTATTGCTACCAATCTGCAGTAAGGGTACAGATGTGTGGTAACTAGTGATGAGCGAGCATGCCTGCACTCGGGTCCACTCGGTGTTTGGCCGAACACCAAGTGTACTCGAGCGCAAAGCTCGAGTCCCCTCCCCGCACCAAGACAGATCCGTCATGACCCCAATGCAAGTCAATGGGGACTGATCCATTTGGTGTGACACTAGTAAATGGATCCGTCCTCCATTGACTTCATGACGGATCCGTCCTTACCTTTCCCTGTCAGCTCCCTCATCCCTCCAGCAGGTGGCGCTGTAAAACTTACCACTCTGACCGCTGTCTTTCCTGCTGGAACAGGTCGGGAGCTGCCGGGGAAGGTAAGTTTAACTCTGTGTTTTGTTGGGTTTTTTTTTTTTGGGGGGGGGTTGAGACCCCTTTAAACCAGACATCCTCCCCTCTTCCGAGCGGGTGGGCCTGGTCTAGTCCCATAGACTTCAATTATGTTTGGGTGCTCGGCCGAGCACTCGAGCACCCCTGAGTGCTCGTCCAGAGCACCCGAGCACCTGGGTGCTCGATCAACACTGGTGGTAACCAGTTTGGGGTGTGTACCTGCACAGACTCACTCTATTCAATCAGTGCTGCCATTTTCAGTCTGTGCAGGTTCACACCTCCAACTGGTTACCTCCCCTCTGTACCCTTACTGCAGACTGCTAGCAATTCATTCATAACTACTAGTACAAATAATAAAGGAATGGTACAATATAGAACCATACGAATAGATGCTTCAGAATTTATATTACATGGGGAATGCATAAAGCTGCTAAAACAGACGTGTCAGGAGTGGGGAGAGGTCCTCTTTAATTATGGTTGTTTTGTGTCAGGATTTATATTACATTTACTGCAATATGAACAAAAAAGTAGAAAGAACTATACAGGCCAGCTGGGATATATTTGGGCCGGTGTGCTGGACAACTTTGGTGATATGCCATGAAGACTTCATTTTCACCTTGTCTGGGGATATGTTTGAGTATGTGTCACTTCTGGTGAAACCCACTTCAACACAAAAGACAACACGTTGGCATAGACTTATTATACTGTGTTGAAGACTGTTTTTTGTCCTTTGGTGGTATGCCACAACTATTGAGTATAGAAAAGCTCTTTGGTGTAGGACTGTCCACTTTTGTTGCCTAGTGTGCAACGTTACATTTGCTCTAAAGAACAACTTACTCAAGTGTTTAATTTGCCTGACAAAAGTGGAACAACTTCAGAAAACCCAAGGTTGATTTGCATGATGAGGTTATACTACTGTATGTGTGTAGGCCATAGGTGGATGTCACATGATCCGGCTTCTTATAGGGAAGGGATGATATTCCATCATACTTAAGGGGTTGTGGAGTCATGATTGGTAATGCTTATATAATAACAGTCATACACAGAAATATTAAAGAAGGTGGTTTGCTGGTCTCACTTGAGGAAACAACCATAGTGATTACAACGGGTTTATGACACACATGAAGTTATTGCTTACAGTCTTATGAGTCATCAAGCTTTGTGTAGCTAAATATTAACAGAGGAAAGTGCTATATTTTGCGCAAGTATTTTTGGTGTTTGGTTTCCCTGATATACATATACAGTATGAGGGGTTGCCTGTTCAAAAACATGATGTAACAGTGCTCTGCAACACTCCAAGCTTCCAGATGGCAGAAGAAAACAAAGGTCACTTGTTTCCACGTGATGTATGTATCTACTGTCAGGGGAGGTGGACACTGAATATTTAGAGGATGTTTTGCAACCAATAATCAGACATAGATCCAGCTGGACGTTTAAATCATTAATTGATTCTTATTTCTTTTGAATCCACTTTGGCTGAGAAACTGTCAGGGAAATCGGTCTTAAAACCTCTTCTACAATGTGTGAACCTTCTGCATGGCTGCTCATTGTAAGAAACCCTAGACAATGATCTGTATATTAATATTATGCATAGAAATCTAGGACTCCATGTGAGTTGGAAGTGGCTTCCTCCTAATATCTTGCTTACTAAGGCCCAGAATTTAGATCTATCCTCCTGTTATAAGCTGAGGATCAGTAAGGTGTCTCGTCTGTATGACGGAGATTGGCTGTTGAGTTTCAATGCGCTTAAATACAAGTTTTCTCTTTCCTATACAGAGTGGTTTATGTACTTAAGAGCTCAAAATATTTTCTTGAAACATCCAGCTTCCGATCTCTGCCTAGCTGTTGAGCATTAATTTATGGGCTCACTTAGGCGCTCAAGATGTCTTTCAGTGTTTTACTTTTCTACATTTTCTGAACTAACATTTACAAAACTCCAACACTTTCTACATTGAGAGAGTGACTTTAAAGGGAACCTGTCAGCTTTAAAACACCCTCCAACTTAGAGTAAGCGGTGTATAGTGTAAGTGACATTGAGTCCGGTTATGTAATTTTTATCTTCATACTCACTTCCATTCTGACGCTGTGCTCCCACAAACCGGCAGTAAAATGCACTCAGTGGACTCCGGTGCTCACTCACATAATGGAGAGGACTCAAAGAAGAGTCCACTGAGTGCATTTTACTGCAGGTTTGTGGGAGCACAGCGTCAGAATGGAAGTGAGTATGAAGATAAAACTTACATAATCGAATTCCGCATCATTTACAGTATATACCGCTTACTCCAGTTCAGGGGCTGTTTCAGAGCTGACAGGTTCCCTTTAACCCCTTCAACCCCGGGCCTGTTTTCACCTTCCTGACCAGGCCATTTTTTGCAAATCTGACATGTGTCACTTTATGTGGTAATAACTTTGGAACGCTTTTACTTATTCAGGCCCTTCTGAGATTGTTTTCTCGTCACATATTGTGCTTCATGACAGTAGTAAATTTGTGGCAAAATATTTCATTTTTATTTATAAAAAAAAATATCAAATTTACCAAAAATTTTGAAAAATTAGCAAATTTGCAAATTTCAATTTCTCTACTTTCAAAATACATAGCAATACCTCCAAAATAGTTATTATTTTACATTCCCCATATGTCTACTTTATGTTCGCATCATTTTATAAATGTCATTTTACTTTTTTAGGACGTTAGAGGGTTTAGAAGTTTAGAAGCCATTTTTCAAATTTTCAACAAAATTTCCCAAACCATTTTTTTAAGCACCAATTCAGATATAAAGTGATTTTGAGGGGCTTACATAATGAAACTACACATTTTAGAAACTACACCCCAAAAATTATAAAAAATTGCTGTTACAAACTTTGTTATCCCTTGAGGTTTTCCACAAGAATTAAAGGAAAATGGAGGTGAAATTTCAAAATTTCACTTTTTTGCTAGATTATTCATGTTAATAATTTTTTTCTTGCAACACAGCAAGGGTTAACAGCAAACTAAACCTCAATATACATTGATCTGATTCTGCAGTTTACAGAAATACCCCATATGTGGTGGTAAACGTCTCTATGGGTTTGTGGCAGTGGTCAGACGGAAAGGAGCGCCATACGGATTTTGGAGGCAGATTTTTCTAGAATGGTTTTTAGGCACCATTTTGTAATTGAGAGACCCTGACGTACCCCTACAGTGGAAACCCTCAAAAAGTGACCCCATTTTGGAAACTACACCCTTCAAAGAATATATTAAGTGGGTTACTGGCCACTTTGACCCCCTAAGCGTTTTACGGAATTTGGAAACACTTGGCTGTGAAAATGAAAAGTTTCATTTCTTCCAATAAAATGTTGCTTTAGCCCCAGATTTTTCAATTTCACAAGGGGTAACAGAAGAAAAGCACCCCATAATGTATTACCCATTTTCTCCTGAATACGGCAACACCCCATATGTGGTAGTAAACTGCTGTGCGGGCACATGGCAGGACTAAGAACAGAAGGAGCGCCATATGGATTTTACAGCACAGATTTTGATGGATTGGTTTGCGGGAGCCATTGATTTTTATTTTTTTTTAGATATTGTCTTATATGAGGGCTCATTTTTTGCGGGATGAGGTGACGTTTTCATTGGTACCATTTTGTGGTACATAAGACTTTTTGGATGTGGTATTACACTTTTTATGAGTCAAGGTGAAAAAATAGCTGTTTTGGCATAGTATTTTTTTAATTTTTTTTACAGAATTCACCTGAGGGGGCAAATCATGTGATATTTTTATAGAGCAGGTTGTTACGGATGCGGCGATACCCAATATGTCTACCATTTTTATTTTTGTTAAATTTTACACATTAGATTTGTTTTTGAACAGAATAAAATCTTTTTTGTGTTGCCATTTTCTGAGAGCCTTATTTTTTTATTTTTCTAGTGATTGTCTCAGATAGGGTCTCATTTTTTGCGGGACGAGATGATGGTTTTATTGGTATCATTTTGGGTTAAATACGCCTTTTTGATCGCGTGGTATTACACTTTTTGTGAGGCAAGAGGGGAAAAAATGGCTGTTTTGGCATAGTTTTTAAAAAAACATTTTTTACAACATTCACAATAATGTAATATTTTTATAGAGCAAGTTGTTACAGACGTGGCGATACCCAATATGTCTAACATTTTTATTTTTGGAAAGTTTTACACATTAGATGCATTTTTGAACAGAATAAAACCTTTTTTTTTGTGTTGCTATTTTCTGAGAGCCATATTTTTAAATTTTTGGGGCGATTGTCTTAGGTAGGGTCTAAATTTTTGCGGGATGAGATGACGGTCTTATTGGTACCATTTTGGGGTAAATACGCCTTTTTGATCGTGTGGTATTACACTTTTTGTGAGGCAAGGTGAAAAAATTTTGCTGTTATGGCATCAAAATTTTTTTTTACAGCATTTGCCTGGGGGGCCATCTCATTTAATATTTTTATAGAGCAGGTTGTTACGGACACGGCAATACCCAATATGTGTATTATTTTTATTTTTGGATAGTTTTACACATTAGACAAATTTTTGAACAAAATAAAATATTTTTTTGTGTTGCCATTTTCTGAGAGCCATATTTTTTTTATTTTACCTGCGATTGTCTTAGTTAGGGTCTCATTTTTTGCGGGACAAGATGACAGTTTGATTGGTACATATGCTTGGTACAAACGCTTTTTTGATCGCCTGCTATTACACTTTTTGTAAGGGAAGGTGACCAAAAAATGTCTGTTTTGGCACTTTTTTGTTTTTGTTTTTTACTGCGTTCACCTGGCGGAGCGGATGATATGATATTTTTATAGAGCCGGACTATATGGACGCGGCGATACCTAATATGTTTACCTTTCTTTTGTTACTTTTTTTTTACCATTTTTTTTTTTTACTTTTTTTTGGAAAATGGCGTTTTTTTATTTACTTGAAACTTTTTTTTAAACTTCATTTTTTCCCTTTTTTCACTTTATTTAACTTTTGGGGGTCTTATCCCCTTTACAATGCATTACAATACATTTGTATTGCAATGCATTGGCTGTAAGTGTATTACTCAATGTAATACACTTACAGCCTGCTTCCTGTGCGATCCAGGGGGCTGGATCGCACAGGCATGCAGGGATGACAGCCACGATGCCTAAGGAAGGCATCGGGCTGTCATCCAAGCCATCGGGTCCCCGTCACAGCAGCGCTGGGAGCCGATGCCTAACCCCCCCCCCTCACCATCCTGAATTGCCGCACACCTCATGTGCCGCGGTCAGCGCTGACTGCGGCACATGAAGGGTTAATGCGCCGGCATCTGTGTTTTCACCAATGCCGGCGCATTCAGCAGGGGTCCGGTAACTGGCAGAGCTGGACCTCCGCTGCTGATCGGGCGGACGTAGCTCCTGCACCCGCCCGATCAGCGTGCCGCCCTGGGCGGCTGGTTGGGAAGGGGTTAAGTGTATGTTTGATACTTTCGACCTGAAGAGGCCTGCACATTGGGTGAAAATATTTGGGAAGGGAGTGGCAATGTGGGAGCTATCACAAAAGATTATGGTTCACTGGTACCTCTTCCCTGTGCAACTCTCTAAGAGTGAACCTAGCTATCCCTATCTCTGCTGGTGAGGGTTTGGCCAACAAGACACTTTCCTTCATATGCGGTGGGGCTACCCATTCAGCTATAGTAGAAAATCAACAGATGGTTTTATTCCACTTAATATCATCCCATAAAAAAAAAAAAAGCTAAAATTGTGATCTGGTAAAAATTACCACTATCAATGATTGATAGAATTTTACTTATTAAAATGATCATTCTCCCCCAATGTTTGTGTTTATTTACGGCTGCACCAGTCTGGATTGATAATAGGCTATAGCATGTTTTCACTCATTAATACGTTATTGAATGATTTAATTTGGGGGAGGAAACGTGAAATAATGAAAATAAAATATCTTTATTATCCTGTTAGTTCAGTAGGACTGGGTGTACCCTTTCTTAGAGGTTTCTACTTGGCAGCTCAGCAAGCAAGGAAGTGCCCTTGCAGAACAAGCAGACCATCATTCTGTGTTGGACAGAAAGTTACAATCAAACCTCTATTCTACTGCCAGGGACAGTGAATGGAAAAGAAGAAGAATTGTGTGTGTAGAATAGGGACAGGCAGGGAGAGCTATCAGTCAGGGAGTGAGAAGTGAGGAGCTCATGCTGGGTGTGCCCCCTAGCCGAACTGCAGCTTTCACTGTTTCCCATTTTAACAAAAAAAAATATATATATATTTTTTTTTGGGGGGGGGGGTTGGAATAAGTGCACAACTGTACATGTGTTTTACCATGGAGACGATAGATGTAGCATTTAAAATACCTGAAATACTATAACAAGCTCCGTGTCCGGGTAACTCTACATATTTTTTTTTTTTTTATGTTTTGAAAACCAGTATCACAAAGAGGCCACCGCAGCCATCTTCCTTGAGGATCTGGCATGAAATCTGGCACAGCGCGTGATAACGTTGTATGTCACCACACGTGAGATTTTGCCCAGGATCTTCAAGCAAGATCGCCACAGCTGCCTCTTCCTGCTGAAATGGATGAGGTAAATATGATTTTTTTCTTACTGCCATTTTAGAGAAAATCGATTCTTTACCACAAAGCAAAAGGAAATTCGTCTTTGCAGTGAATCAATTTTTTCCTGAAATTTGTGAACTTCAATTCACTCTATTCATCACCTTTTCTTTTCATGCTAAGACTCCAAGTCCTCCTTGTCCTTGGCTCCATCGTGAGACATCTATAATAGAAGGTTTGGCCATGTAAAACTCTTCTCCACCAGAAATTAGCTTCTCTACAAGCTGAACCCCAACCTGGCCACATTGCTGTCGAAGCAGTCACTGCATTTCCATAGTAGTAGTGCCATGTACTCTCAAGCGGCGGACAACGTGGGCCGCTCTCTGCGATTCTCGCTGTGCAGCAAGGTTAATGCCATATTGAACATCTCGAGCAGCTCTTCCGGGCAGAAACAGTACACAGTATTTCACAGTCCACTGAGTCAATTTTTTTTGTGGCAGTGGAGAGGCAGCAACTCAGCACCATGGCCAGGTCCTTTTGACCCTTCCCATGATATCATCAGGCTGGCTCCCACAGGACGCACTTATTTGCACTAGTAGTGCCAGGCTGCCGCTGCTGGTTGTATCTGGCTGGAGAAGGAAAAAAGAGGGGGACCCCACGCTTTTTGTTTTAAAAAATAATTAAATAATTTTAAAAAATGGCGTGGAGTCCCCCCTTTTTTCCTTCGCCAGCCAGATACAACCAGCAGCAGCAGCCTGGCACTACCACGGTGGGAAGGGACACGGTTATTGGCCCTTCCCAGCCTAACAGTAACAGCCTGCAGCCGCCCCAGAACCGGACCCTCAATTTAGAAGGTCCGGTCCTGCGGGTACCTGGCTCTTCCCGACACCCCTGGTGGCGGTGGGTGCCGGGGTAATAGATGTGCTGGCCTGCCATACCGGCAAGCACTAAGCCCAGTATTAGTAATCAGGGCCGTCTGTAGATTGCCGTGATTACTAAAACTGCAATGTTGTAAAAACACACACACTTATTAAATATTTTATTGAAATAAACACTCCCCCAGACCCCTGTTTGATCATTTTATTTAAAAAATAAAAAAGCTGGTCCGACGTAATCCACTGAATCTGACGTAGTCCTCTGCATTCACGATCCTGAAAAATAGAAAACAAACACACAAACACAGACCGCTTACCTCCTCCTCCTCCTCAGGCTTCTTCTCCTCATCAGCGGAGCCTCTTCATTACATTGTGCCCTCTGCTGGTGAATGAAAAAAATTACACCTTGAATTCTTCAATGAAAAAAAAAGTGATAGGTGACGGATCCGTCATGAACTCCATTGAAAGTCAATGGAGGACGGATCCGTTTACTATTGTGTCACACCAAACGGATCCGTCCCCATTGACTTGCATTGGGGTCATGACGGATCCGTCTAGGGGACAAGCATTGCGCTCGAGTACACTCGGTGTTCGGCTGAACACCGAGCGGACCCAAGGGTAGGCATGCTTGGCCGAACAGCGAGTTCGGCCGAGCATGCTCGCTCAACACTATTAGCAATGGAAGAAAAACAGGTAACGCATCTTGTTGTCCGCCCTGCAGATGTTGGTGACACACAATGAGAAACTCTCATGGAGGAGAAGGTTTTGTGGACAAGAATACACATTGCTACATTGGTTCCGAAGGGGGGGGGGGAAATGGATGCAACACGGACATCATGCGGTTATCATCTGTATTTTTTGCGGACTGCAAAATACATCCAATTGTGTGAATGCACCGCCTCTCTGACGTTACTCAGTAATGCTCTCGATAAAAGGAAGAAGAACAAAAAGAAAAAGAAAGGGGAGAACTAACACACAGGGTTAACTGGCAAAAACAGGTTATTGTAGGAGTAGAAATCTGCTCCCAGACGCAACACCCAGCGCATCCATGCACCCAGAAGCTCTACAGATATCGTCTGGTGACGGCTCATACAGCTTTATATTTGCTTCTCTATTTTTCTAAGATGGCCGGACCATTCTACAAAACAAGCACTTGTACCTATTGTGTCACTCCTATCTCCTCATAGATTGTAAGCTCTGGCGGTCTTGCGGGCCCACAATCTTCTTGTTGCAATTATTGACTGGTCTATTGCTATGTTATTTATGCCTGTTTGTAAAGTTCTATGGAATATGTTGGCACTATATAAAGATTATTATTATTATTACATATGTATTAGCAGGAATAATACCTCCGGGGCTCCCTCTAGGGATGGACCAGGCTCAGATCAATTTGAGCACTTTCAATTCAAGTCTAATGTAGGGCTTGTTCACATCACCGTAATGGATTCCGTTATAACATGGTTATAAAGGAAAATAACGGAGACCATAGGACGGAAGTTAAATCCATGCATTAGCTTTTTTGATTATTTAGTTTTTGTTTGGTCACACTGTAACTAAATATGTGTGTAAAACATGGAGGAATACATTTGTGACTGCAATGACTGAAAGTTTGAAAATAAAATAATGTGCAAAAAAATCAGCCTGGCTGTAACCTCATTGCAGTAAGAGAAGACAAGGGAAGTGAAGCAAGAGCAAAGCAGAAAGCAGATGTATTTAATCACACTTTATGTAACCACAGACTTACAGCTGATAAAACACAGTAAGTACATGTATAGGCTCTATTCTATAGAACTGTACCTACCTATCTGCCCAAATTCTTTCTATCTATCTATCTATCTATCTATCTATCTGACAAATGATGAGGCAGCACTCCAAATTCAGCATTCCTCATCATTTAACTTTGGATCGACTAGTGGAATTTTGTCTATACTCCCAGAGGGTTTGACTGTGCTGCTATTATTTTTTTATCTATCTATCTATCTATCTATCTATCTATCTATCTATCTATGTATCTATTTATCTATCTATCGATCTATCTAATATCTATCTATCTATCTATCTATCTATCTATCTATGTACTATCTAGCTATCTATCTATGTACTATCTATCTATCTATCTATCTATCTATCTATCTATCTATTTATCTATCTATCGATCTATCTATCTAATATCTATCTATCTATCTATCTATCTATCTATCTATCTACTATCTATCTATCTATGTACTATCTATCTAGCTATCTATATACTATCTATCTATCTATCTATCTATCTATCTATCTATGTACTATCTATCTATCTATCTATCTATCTATGTACTATCTATCTATCTATCTAGCTATCTATGTACTATCTATCTATCTATCTATCTATCTATCTATCTATCTATGTACTATCTATCTATGTACTATCTATCTATCTATCTATGTACTAACTATCTATCTATCTATCTATCTATCTATCTATGTACTATCTATCAATCTTGTATTATTATTATTATTATTATTATTATTATTATTATTATTATTATTATTAATCTAATCTACAATCTAAAAAATCTAATTTGTATGTATCCTTGTTAATCTCAAATGTATCTACTTATCACTATCTATCTCAGGGGCCAGCAACCTCTGACACTCCAGCTGTTGTGAAACAACTCCCCGCATGCATGCGTGCTCTGCTCTTTTACGAACTGACATTGAAATGCATGGAGCACACTGGGAATTGTAGTTTCACAATAGCTGGAGTGCCGAAGGTTGCTGATTCTATCTATCTATCTATCTATCTATCTATCTATCTCATATCTATCTATCTATCTATCTATCTCATATCTATCTATCTATCTATCTATCTATCTATCTATCTATCTATCTCATATCTATCTCATATCTATCTATCTATCTATCTATCTATCTATCTATCTATCTATCTATCTATCTATCTATCCATTATCTATCCATATATATCTGTCTATCTATCCACCTCATATCTATACAAAACAAAATGAAAGCAGCACCGCAAGGTAAAAAATGTGAAGGTGTGCCATCGGTTCCGAACGTGATCAAATCTTTTGTAGTTAAATGAAGTAAATCCACAGCACCACCTCATATCTCTATCTATCTATCTATCTATCTATCTATCTATCTGTCTATCTATCTATCCATGTCATATCTATCTATCTATCTATCTATCTATCTATCTATCTATCTATCTATCTATCCATGTCATATCTATCTATCTATCTATCTATCTATCTATCTATCTATCTATCCATGTCATATCTATCTATCTATCTATCTATCTATCTATCTATCTATCTATCTATCCCCTTCATATGTTGTATTCTTGTTTTCTTTATTATTTTTATATATTTCTAGTAACATTTCCATCACTTGTTATAATGTCTGTGACTTGTATGTATTGGTTTTCCCACATTTTAGATCTACAATCCTAGCAGCTGACCCTCAGAGTTCCCCATCAGACTGGTATCATGAGAGAGAACTGGGCACTTCTAGTTTCTCTTATTTTGCAAGGTAATGGGATTTTTTTTATCTGTCTCAATGTGAAATTCATGCAAGCTGACTGCATCAAGATTCAATGAATTAATTAACAAGTATATATCAGTGATGAACAACATACATGTGTGGATCTCCTATAATGCTGTCTACTGTATTACTAGAGCACAGTCCAGAAAATAATTTACTCGGGGTCTGTATGTACAGTTATTAAGGGGGATGTCAGCTTCCTTTTTTGTTATACGGGTCACCTAATGATAATCTGATTAAAGGGGTTATCCCACAAATAATATAAAAAATGAAAATCAGACATCAGACAACTTCTTTTTAACAAAGCTAGAACCAGCCCTGTACCTCACATGGATCCAGAGATCTCCACATTCTTTGTCTGCTAGATTTATATAAAGCTGACAGCTCAAGGAGAGTGTCTTTTCTACTGCAGCTCAGAGGGCGTGTCTCAGCTCTCCCTATCACAGCTCAGGAGGCGTGTCTCAAATCTCCCTATCACAGCTCAGGAGGCGTGTCTCAGCTCTCCCTATCACAGCTCAGGGGGCGTGTCTCAGCTCCTCCTATCACAGCTCAGGAGACAGTTAAAAGTTGAAACTGAGCATGTGCTGCCTGCTCAGTGAATAGGACAAAGAAATAAGAAATTAAGTGGCACTATACAGATACATTTTATTGTATAACTCAGTAGCTGTACAAAAATTTTAATGACATGCAATTACAAAAGTATTCAGATCCAGGTGCTCATTTGAAAACTGTAGAATATTTTTCATGGGACAACCCCTTTAATGAGTCTCCCGCTGCTGTAATCCATTAGGGAACCTCACAGTAAGTGTTCAATTCCCAAGCAGCTCCACCAAAGAGGAAATGCAACTTTACATTGTGCCATTGAAATTTGAAAAAGTTTATTGTAGATTTTGAATGTACCCTGTTTCCCCGAAAATAAGACCTAGCCAGGAAAATCTCTGTTTCTTAATTTTCCAAGAAAGGGTTACTTTGTAACAATTAACTCAATTAACTAATAAATGACTGCTTAAAGTTCCTTAAACCCCATTGGTTAAGCTATATTATCTAATTGTGAACCTTATTTAGTTTAAACACGCCCCCTTCTTATTATTAACCCTTTCACATTCTTTTTTTATAATGTTAAACAATTACACTTTAATAACTTGTTTTTATATAAACATTTCTTTTACTGTGCATTATCTCAATTTAACTTTCTTATGATCTTTAATTCACATTATACTATTAGTTTTTATGTTAACCTCTATCTAACAAACTTTTCAACAAGCATATTTAGCTATTAACCCTACAACCACTAACTCATTAAAAAAAAGTTATTACACAGACAATAATTCAAATGCTATATACCAAAAGCCAGACATGCAAGCCAACAACCTAGCCATAAGACAGATACAGTCAGCACCTTACAATGGCAGCCTTGAGCACCATAAGACTTGCCAGACCAGCCCTCTTCCAAGCAGGACCTGAAAGCCAATGAGCCTCAAAGTTGCTTGAATTGAGCAGATGGCTTGGGGGACCTGCGCGCCCAGCTTATTATCATTAGGGTGACAAAAATTGTGAACTTTTTTTTTTTGAATGCCAGCTGCTAACTCTTCTGCCACAGCCAAGGAGGGCTACAGAAAAATTTACAGTTTTCTAATTGTCCTAACCTGATATTCAATAACCTTTCTACATTGTTGTGATGTAAGCTCATTTGCATAAAATCAGGCTTATGGGAAAGACATGCAAATTAACGTTTGAGCTGAAAAATAGACAGATTCTGCTAATTTGCATGTCTTTCCCATAAGCCTGAGTTTATGCAAATGAGCTTACATAACACTTTAGAAAGGCTATTGAATATCCTGTTAGGACAATTAGAAAACTGTAATTTTTCTGCAGCCCTCCTTGGCAGTGAGAGAAGAGTTAGCTGGCATCCAAAAATAAAGTTCACAATTTTTGTCACCCTAATGATAATAAGCTGGGCACGCAGGTCCCCCAAGTCATCAGCTCAATTCAAACAACTTTGAGGCTCATTGGCTCTTAGGTCTTTCTGGGAAGAGGGCTGGTCTGGCAAGTCTCATGGTGCACAAGGCTGTTATTGTAAGGTACTGACTGGACTTGTCTTGTGGGTAGGTTGTTGGTATATAGCCTTTGAGTTATTGTCTGTGTAATAACATTTTTTTAATGAGTTAGTGGTTATGGGGTTAATAGCTAAAAATGATTATTAAAAAGTTAGGTAGAGATTAACATAAAAACTAACAATATAAATAATGGAGAGGGAATTAATGATAATAAAAAAAATTGTGATAATGCACAGTAAAAATAAATGTTTATATGAAAACAATTAAGTTATTAAAATGTAATTGAATAACGTTATAAAAAAGAATGTGAAAGAGTTAATAATAAGAAGGGGGTGTGTTTAAACTAATTAAGGTTCACAATTAGATAATATAGCTTAACCAATTGGGTTTAAGGAACTTTAAGCAGTCAGTTATTAGTTAATTGAGTTTATTGTTACAAAGTAACCCTTTCTTGGAAAATTAAGAAACAGAGATTTTCCTGGCTAGGTCTTAGAGACTCCTTCAAGGTGTAGAAACCTGGCCTTAAATTGTATCTAACACATTGGGGCAGATTTGGCAGACAAATTGTGCATAGATATTGTTTGTACAGTTAAGTGTGGACAGTTACTTTCAGAGCCATCTGTGCACAACAATTTCTTATTCATGCTGTCTAATCCCTAATATACCCATCAGCTTTGGCAGTATAAATGCTAAGAAAAAACTACGGACAGGCCAAGGTTTAACCCTACTCTCTAATGAACTGATTGGTTTTGATTTCTGCATACAGTATTCGTGACATAGCATGAGATGGAGTTCTCCTTTACACCTTGGTTATTAGATTTTTAGTAGCTTTTTAGGCCTCATAAATTAAAACTGTCAGCTCTATGCTTTTATTGTTGTAGCATCAATATATTCGGTAGTACTTTGGGATCAACAGAAACAATAAATGTGTGGTACTGCATGTTCAATAGATAGACTATAATGTATTTTTATGTGTTTCTATCAAACAGTGTGTGCCGGTCAACAACAGGAATTTAATTTCCCTGATAAAATCCAGGCATTACTTGGCTCTTGTGTTGAGATCCCTTGTTCCAGGACATCGTCTCCTACAGAAGCCCAAAATATCAGAGTGGTCTGGCACGTGAAACCAGCTCCATTGGGAGAGAGGATCATTTACAGTACAGATGCATCACAGATATCCCCAAATTACAGAAAACGCGCTGAACTCGTGAGACTTACAACCGCAGATTGTACCCTTCGAATTCACAATGTGGAAAGACAAGACCAGCGCTCTTATTATCCCCAAGATAGGAAAGTGTCCTTTCTAAAATCTGTTTCTAAGTATGTTCAACTAGATGTCATAGGTAACGTACCGTCCAACCTTCTATTTCCAACTTCCTTCCTCTATTTGTCCTACCCTCCCTCCAATACTCCTAAATATTTTCCTTTGTCATTGATTATTTTTCTTCACTCTTAGGGGGGTATTCCAAACTAAAATATTAACGGCCATTCCATAGGCTAGGTCATCAATATCAGATTGGAGGGGTTCTTCATGGTTTACCAAGTACAGTGCCGTACATGGCATAGTGGCAGTGCTTGGTATTGCAGCTCACTTTTATAGGTGCGAGCCCCTTCAAACAGCTGATTAGTGGGGATGCTGAGAGTGGGAAACCCACTAATCTGAGAATAATGTAATGGTAGCAATGTAACAACAGTAAAAGATGAATATTAGGCCAGTTTCACGCTTTTATTTATCAGATCTGGCAGGCTCTTCCGGCAGAGAATAGCCTGATGGAGTTCACCACATCCAGCCTAGCTGGACAGTTCAATTCTCCACCAGACTCCATTGACTGTAATGGGATCCAGGAGGGATCAGTTCAGTTATTGGCATGAGTGCCTTGTTTCTGCCAGACAAAAGATTTTTCAATTGGTCCAGCCGAAACCCGGAATTAATGCTAAAAACTGTATGGATCCCTGCCGCATCCCATTATAGTCAATGGGGACCAGTGGTGAATGGTGGTATATATAGCTAGGCAGGATCCAGTGCCAGAACAGCCTGCTGGATCCGATAAACGAAAGTGTGAAACTAGCTTAAGTAGCACATATGACACTTGTAGGTGTATATCTGGGTGTTTGCAGATTTACTTCCATCATTATAACTAGGGATGAGCGAATTTCTTGAAAATTTGGTTCGGCTGATTTGCCGAATTTCACAAACAAATTCGCTTTGTGACGAATTACTTCACCACGATGCGCATTTTTTTGTAAGTAGTGGGTGCAATCACAGGGAGCTGCGATAGCGCCGCCCCCGTCATTGTACCCCTCAGATGCCGCGTTCATACATGATCGCGGCGTCTAAGTGTAAAAACAGTTTAAAATAAACATTAAAAAATACATTAAATCAAACTTATCTCCTCCATTTGCTCGCAACGGGCCGGCCGCTGCCATCTGGTTTGAAGATCTGTAGCGAAAACTCGCACGGCGCGAGATTATGTCATCACGCCGGCCGGCGGCCCGTTGCGAGCAAATGGAGGAGGTAAGTATGGATTTTTTTGTTTTTTACACTATTTCAGGATAAATCGATTCGCCGACACCAAGCACAAGGAAATTCGGCTTCTAGCTAAATCAAATTTATCCTGAAATTCGGATCGAATTCCACTTCGTGGGATTCGATTTGCTCATCTGTAATTATAACACAGACTTTAATCTTCTCCACAGAACGCCCACCAGATCCAGTATTATCCATCCCTGGTGAAATCACCCTTGGTGAAACTACAACAATCACGTGTATGGCAAATTATACCTGTGCTTCCAGCCCACCTACCTTCAACTGGAACCTCATTGGTCCTTATGCCACAGAAGAATCCGACCTTGGAGATGGGAAGTGGAAATCTACATCTAAACTAGCCTACAAACCCTCTGAAGCAGGCAATGATTTAATTATTGTGTGCACAGTTACATATTTTGGAGGGAGAACCGTAATAGCTATGGACAAAATTACAATTCAAGGTAAATATTATATATGGATCATACAATCTTTGTTGTGGTATTGTCCCCCAGATACAAAAAGTGGCAAAGTAAATATCAAAGTTGGTGGAACCTAAAAATACAAATTCATTAATCTCCAATAATATCTAGTTCTATATAGCCTAGCTGGGTTAAAGCAAACAGGGCAATTACCAGAGGGCTTCTATTGCCTACTGCATTGGTGGCAAACCTATGGCATGGGTGCCAGAGGTGGCACTCAGAGCCCTCTCTTTGGGCACCCGCACCCTGGAAAAAGTCTATGGTGTACCAATATGCCTTAGACGTTTCCTGCCATTCATCAGCGCTGGGCGCACTATCAATGGCACAGGTAGCACATTGTAGGCAGGATATTATAGCTAAATGATAAAGTACATGGAAGTTATACTATATTGGTATTCAAGTTAAATTGCCGTGTTGGCACTTTTGCGATAAATATGTGAGTTTTGGGTTACAGTTTGGGCACTCAGTCCGTAAAAGGTTCGCTATCACTGGCCTAGTGGATAGACCTCATTATGAAGCAGCCTTCTAGCAGAGAGCCCTTGAGGGCACTAGTGGTTTATCCTAAAACTGGCAGGGAAGTTGAACATTTTCCTGGCTTGTACCCCCTAAGGGTTGCCTCATATCTGGGGCAAGTAAGTCTGGGAGTCTGTTCCCACAGAGGAGTGACTGTATCCATCACCACCGCACACCTCTGTAATCTAGAAGGATAGGTTTACTCAGTATATGGGAAGTTATCTGGTGACACGTTACATAAAGGTACCACTGTGTTAAAAAATTATAGACATATATTGTCCATTATCAGAGGACATTTACTGTTAGTTATTTGGCTAACGGGTGATATTAGAATTGTCTTGGAGTGACATATATCCTATAGTTTGGATTGAGGTGATTTCCGAAGGATCAACAGGAGTTTCCTACCACAAGATGGCTCTTAGCAGGGTGGCCGGTCTGTACATTAGGGAGAGTGATTAGTGAGAGGTTTTCCCACCCTATAACTGCCTTCACAATATGATATCTACAGTTGTGTGGTAATTAATAAATATAATAAAGGATACATTTTATGGCGGCCATTCTGTCAGTATAATTGATCCTTAACTTCCAATAGCTTGGATTTTAGTGACATTAGAAAGATCAGACCTATGATTGATCATCAAAACCTCAAAGACGGTACTGATGATGGTGAATGTGACATGATGGTGGTGACAATAAGATATTTTTTTCAATATTTTTACAGCGAACCAAAATGCAGCAGACCAAAAAGCAGACGAGACAGCAAATCAGTATATTGGACCAGTTATTGGAGTCGTTTGTGTAATTCTACTTTTGGCAATAGCTTTTGTCCTTTGGAGGTATGGTATAATCAGACAAGCACTTATTGATTTTAAAAAATATCATCAGAAGTTTTTATTCTTTTCTATGTCATGATGTTACAAAACAAATCTAAATTTTTAGAAAAAATTAGTGCAACCTGACCTGAGGAATTATATGGTATGAAGGCTTCCAAGCCACTTTCCCCTTCTCTGCTGATTGCACCAATTTAGCTTTGATATGACCGGCTGAGTCACATCTGACAGTCCGGTAACTAAGGGCAGACTACATAACAACAGCAGTCCGCAAATTACACTAAAATAATAACCAAAAATACTTTACAAAAATGAATTTTGACCTTTACGTAGTACATTTTTTGAATGAAGAATCTCAATCTAGTCAGCAGAATTGCCCAAGATTTCCCCTACTGGAAGGGATGTTGCAAGAAGCCACAGCAGAAAAACAAAAAAATCATGTAATACAGTCATGTAATACTGGCTTGTTTTGTTTTTTTAATTTGGCCTAATTTAAAGCGCCTAGATCAGCATGATCAACTCTATTGTAAGGTTGATCATGCTGATAAAAACAATACTTGAATATCTGCCACCCCATTGTTGAGAAACATGTTTTTTTTTTTACATGCCAGTGACCTAACTGGAGCAATGAGGGGCTGGCCAAAGCCCTCGGAGTACCTGTTTGCCACTCTCCTACACTTCAGCTTCTCCCCACTTCCCATGGATTGACAGCGCCAGATATGTCTTCTTGTTCTATGTTCTCCTGCTGCTGCCCAAGCACTGAGAGATGCCATGTGTGCTGTGCTATATCTCCTGATCTTGGTACTTGCTCAATGAAGCAGGAGATCAAGCACTGAGACCAGGATATACAACACAAGTCAAGACCGGGAGATACAGCGTAAACACAGATGACAGGTCTCAGCACTTGGAGAGCAGAAGGAGAACACAGTAGAATTTCTGAGACCTGTTATCTGTGTTTACACTGTATCTCTTAGTCTTGGCACTTGAGCAGTGTATCTCCTGCTGCATTGAGCAAGCGTCAAGACCAAAAGATTTAGAGAAGCACATATGACAGGTATCAGCACATTGAGAGTGGCAGAAGAACACAGAACATGTGCTTGGACTAGTAGAGTAAGCACAGGAACAAGAAGATGTGTTGTCAATCAAGAGGAAAGGGGGAAGGACTGCAGATAAAGGGGTGTGTAACAAACAGGTGCTCCGAGGGCTTTGGCTGGCCACTCAATGCTCCAGTTAAGTGATTAGAATATAATAAAATGTGATTTTTTTCAGCAATGGGGCCACAGATAAAGGTCATAATAAAGGTATAGCTTTTATCTCCATGATCAACCCCACCAAGCTGTATGTTCTGGTTTAATAGTATCGATCATGCTGACAAAGACTCTTTAAGTAAAAGAAGTATTCCTATCTCCATCGGTCATAACCCTACGCCCTCCTAACCTTGTCTCACATCGATCTGGCAAAGATGTTCAGAGTTGTGGGTAGAGGTGAGCGGGCTCTGCTATGTTATATTCATTGCTCCAATATAAGTATCCAATACCAGCAAAATAAGATGCAATGTTTCCTCATCTAACAAGTTACAGAAACCCTTTAATTTCAGAAAGATGTCATGTACAGGGATGGCTTTATTTGAAAAGAAAACAGAATTTTTTTTTAAACAACCACTTTAAATTTTTTTATTTATTTATTTTTTTGGCCCATCAGGTTCCCCTTTAGAATGTGTGTCATCACTTTAGTCTACATATTTTATTTATGGTTACAGAAGATCAAGGAGGATTGATGGAAACATTGTGCAACATGTAACCAGTGAACAAAGGCCAAGTTTTCATAATTTCCTCCTTTAGTAAGCTTTATGATGAACAAGTGATTGCAAATGAACTTCTGCTTTGACTTCTGCATTACCTGATCATAGTTTGCCCCCTTATGTAACTCTCTAACCATCCACTACTTACTATGACCCTTGAAAGTCATTAATTCAGTCCCTTAAATGCAATCCAATGAACAGTAGGACAATGCTTTCATTGTGGCAGGAGGCCCTCTTTCCTACTGGGCTACTGTGTACACATGATAGGTCCACCCCTGGTAGTACCTCTTGCCCTGTCTGCAAGATCCATGCAAATGTTTAGAACCCCCTACAGCCTACAAAAATCCTTCCGTTGGTGAATATTTTTTTTCTCAGAATAAATTTATATAAAGAAACTTCTGCAGAAATTTCTGTCTCATAACTGTCCCATTAGTGCGACTGAGTCGTAGAGAAATTCAAGGACTTTCCACCAGAACAACCCTGTTCAGATAAATGGAACTAATTTTACGTTTTGGAAATGCTGAATTTTGTTTTCCATGTGTTAATATCCTCTATTGAAAAACTTTACATTCTAGCCAAGGTGGGAGCAGGGAGGGATGCAGCTGAAGCATCTTTCTCTGTGGCTGTAAGATGGGGAGAGGGAAATGTCAGGGGAATAATATCTGATTTGGTTTGGAGTAGATGACAGAATACTGATATCAAACCAAGAAGTATGAGAGAGAGAGAGAGAGAGACAGAGTCATGAAATGAGAAAAAAGTAAGAATACATTTTGTAATAAAGTATTTATTAAGTTTTATTAAATTATGTGGGATTTTCAAAAATGTAAAGAAGGAAATGTGCTAAAATAAAAAAAAGTACCTAAGACTCACCTGTGCAATGCCCCTCTGCTCCATTGCCATTGCTTCAGTGGTCCCCACCTATCCTGCAGCCAATCACGGTCCTCAATGGTCACTTGCCATGGAGACCAGGGATTTCAGCAACTGTCAGGGGAATAAAGTGCGTGGCATAATCACTGGAGGACTAGCGGGAACCAGGGGCAGCAGTGCCAGAACGGCAGTGGATTGAACAGGTTTGCATTAATATCTTATTTTACTCTTAGCCACATCTTTGAAAATTCCAGCCTATTTTTTTTTGCAAGATTATAAAAGGAAAAAAAAAACATGTCCATGATAGTTTTCAATCTGTGCCGTTCACTGTGCGACATAAATGACACATTCCTGTTAGCCTAACACTGGACACAAGACGGCCGTCAGAACCCTAATCGCAGAGTAGACTGTTCCCAAAGAAATGAATGGGGTCGCAGGACGAGTATTATAAAATCTAGCACCCCTGTAGTTTTTAAACTCACACTAAGAACCTATTTATTTCCATGTGATCACCGGTACTGTGTTTTTGTGGGGAAAGAATAGTTTTCATGTCTTTGCATTTTAAGACTCACGCAGTTTTTACTTTTTTGTTGATGTGGTTTATTCACTTATTTTCAGGGCTAAGATCATATTATATTTTTACATAAAAAATTAAATACCAATTAACATTTATCATTATCCTTTATTTTTGAGTAGGGGTGGATAGAAAAGCAGTTCTGCCACCGTAAACACACTGAATAATTAGCATCTGTGCTATATATTTAGGACATTCATATATCACAGGATGCACTGAAGATTCTGCACACAGCACTCACAGAACGTGCAGAAAAGCATTCAGGAGAAATTATAAATTAGCAGCTAATAACTCTGGGGACTCACCCAGCATATCACTGCAATCCTGCTCCCTTTTAACAGATGTGCCCTATTTTATCTTTTCTTAAAATTGGTAATGAATCCAATTCCCCAAAAATCAAATTCAATGCAATATCATTATATTCTAGCAAAACCCTTGGCTCCAGCACATCTCACCCATAGACTTACATAAGATAGGCATCTCTTGACATAGTGTAGCAAAATTATATATATATATATAGTTAGTTTATGTGACATAGCTCTATATAGGTTGAGAAAAAAGTAAGGTATCTGAAATAACATAATGGAGGCACATCTTTTTATGGAGGGGCATACTGAGGAACAAAGAGATGCCAGGAGAGATTTGGCAGAGAATTATGCAGTCCTGTAGTTTACAGGTTTTGGTAAATTACCGTTATATATACACATCATTGGTTTGAAATGTAAGGAAGGTTATAATATATATATGGATTTTATAATGTGATTTGCATATGTTATTAATTAAAAAAGCAATATGTTATGGAAGAAGCTTATGTTGAAAGGGTTAATAGAAAATAGTGCATTTTTGTCTTAAATACAGTCTTAAACTGTACAGAGGGATGATTTGCTTAATATAACATAACCAATGGTGTTACAAAAAGAATGAGCATTGATTAATAGGTTAATTGTTCGGAAAGTACAAACTGGTGTAAAGTAGAACTGGCTTAGTTCACCAGAGTAACCAATCAGATTCCACATTTCATTTTGGACAGCTCCTTCATAAAATGAAAGGAGGAATCTGATTGGTTGCTGTGGTCAACTAAGCCAATTCTACTTTAAACCAGTTTGATAAATCTCTCCAAATGGAATTACATGACTGATCTGATAATCCAAGGTGTACTAGTGCTACGGAAGCGTGTCACATTTTAATACCACCCTCCTAATTCTGTAAATCTCTCATTTTTGCCACAGGAAACGCAAGTCTTTTCTCCCGAGAAAGAAAACAGAGGTAAGAATTCATATATTTATATTTGACAATTTCATCTAATGTAACAAGTAGATTTATTCTTCGGAGAAAAATCTATACATTTAAAGGGGTGTTCCCCTCTGAGACATGGCCTGTCAATAGGATAGGCCATCAATGTCAGAGAGTCCTCTTTCTGAGACCTGCTCCTATTTCATAATGAAGCCCCAAGGTGAAGGGGGAACAAGCTGCACATGGCCCCCCATTCACCACTCTGCTCACTTCATTTTGGAGATAGGAAGGGGTCCCAAAGGATAGTTATTTCTGGCATATCCTAAAGACATGTCATAGCTGTTCCAGATGGCGAAACCCCTTTAATTTACAATGTCTGGTAAGAGGAGATTCTCTGAGTATTTCATTATATTCCCTGTGCTACTGAATGGCTATACTCTGAAGGGGTGTGACTAAGCAACTACCTGGTGTTCACTAGAGCCTCTGATAGTGAGGATAGGCTTGAGCCATTAGGGTAGTTGCCAGGTGCCACTCTAGAGCAGTCACCAAGTCAGTGGCAGCTGACCTGGGGGTCAGAGATATTGGTGCAAGGATCGAGGAGAAGTATTTATCAGGAAGTCCGGGGTCAGGGAAGGCAGCGATGAAGCAAGGTCCGTAAACGAAGTCCAAGTTCAGAGGCTGGCGGCAAACAAGCAAAATCCAATAAATCCAAAAGTGGGGTCCGGTACACAGCAAAGGAGAACAGCAAAACACCTTCACACAGAACTAGACGCGCTAGTGACCATGAGTTGCTCAGTCATTTTCCTGGGGTAGTAAGCACCTTTAAATAATTCCTACAATCCAGCCATAGGCTGGTGAGACAGAGGGTATGTACATGCTGCCTCACAAGTGAGGAGAGACACACCCATGCATGCCCTAACAAACAGTTCAGGTCTCCAGCAGGATGTAAACTCTGGCATGGAGCACAGGGTGAGGGGCGAGGTGCTCGGATGTTTAAGTCAACTCCATAGACATTGAATGGAAAAGTATATAGCATGCTCATCTGGGACTTCAGTAAAAAAAAATTCTAATCACTTTTGAGAGTTGGTGGTCAGACATTTATCACTTATCAGCCTTTTTCACATGGTCAGTATTTGGTCAGTATTTTGAATTATTATTTGGTAAGTATTTGTAAGGCAAAACCAGAAGTGGAACCTACAGAGTAATAGAAATATTTGTGCCTCCTCAGTGTTTTAGGCCCACTCCTGTTTTTGGCTTACAAATACTGATGCACAAATACTGACTGTATAATAGAGACCATCTTGTGGATAGGTGATAAATATCTATTGTGGAAAAAAAAAAAACTTTTAAGTGTGTGTGTGCGCGTGTGGTGGGGGTGGTGTTATCTCCATGGCGCACAATTTTCTATTCCCAAAATATGGCCGATGTACGGTACTGTATGGTTATTAGCTTGCCAAACAATGTCATCTATTCAAAAGTTTACACATCTATGTTCTTCCTTAACTGTTAAAATGTAAGAGCATGGGACCAAAGTAAAATAATAAAAAAATACAAAAATAAATTTACATTACAAAGCTTCTTAAAGGGAATGTTTTACCAGAAATGGTCAGTTAAAACCAGACAGCATATCCTTATGTCTTATCTATTTTTATTTTCTGATTTTATTTTTTGATTCTATTTTCTGAACATTATTATGGGGTGGCAGTCTTGACACATTATTCTTAACAGCATTTAAGAGAGATTTTTTACAGCAGCCACATGGGCTATATGCACAATGGAGAGGAGGGAGCCTCTCTAGGCATTCTCTGTGACCTGTACAGTGGTCAGGAAGGAGTAGATAAGCTTTCACAATCACCTATTATAAATGGTGGATCCTGTGTTATCTATACACAGAGGTTATATCTGTCAACTTAAAAGGGGTCTCTGGGAATTAAGAAAATGTAAATAACTTAAATATTATTTTATAATTAATATATTCACAAATACTTTTCATTACTTATAAGTTTTGTCTGGGAAGCAATCATTAGGGGAAATAAAATGGCCGCTTTCCTATTTGTACACACAAAATCTGTCCTAATCACATAGGAGGACAAGGACTTCACAACACTGAGGTAAAGAACTGCCTCATCCTCATCCCCTAATTAATGAAAAGTATTTGTGAATATATTAATTATAAAATAATATTTAAGTATTTACATTTTCTTAATTCCTAGATAACCCCTTTAATCCTCCCTGTAATAATAAGCAGATAACTGCAGAAAAGTGATCTGTAGAGACCAAGAAATGGAGCCTCCTATCAGGCTTAGTGGCCAGTCCAGGACTTTATGGATTTTGTTTGAATATATATATATATATATATATATATATATATATATATATATATATATATATTCATTAAAACTTCTTTAAAAATGTGTTTACCATAAAAATATTATTTAAATATATAATTTTATTATAGCACATTCCCTTTAAAGTTCAATTAAAAACCTAATTTCTACCAGAACATGCCAATTAATATGAAATCCAAAAGGACAGAAGTCCTCCAGTACTACAGTGACCTTTATTTCATCAGATGAAAAGCTCTACGGTTAAAATGCTGACAAGTTTTGGGCTGCTCTAGACTTTAATCATAACTTAGTCATACTATGACTAAGGACTAGAGCAGTCATCCTTTTCAATCTATGCACTTCTGAACCTGTGACGTGCTGGATGACTTCTGTGATTCTCAATTTCATTTTCCAACGTTTAGTCAAAAATGAACAGTGCATTTCAACTCACAGGGTATAATGGGAAAAAAAACGACTTTCTTAAAGGGTCACAAATTTTTTTAAAAGCTTTGTGTAATTTTTATTATAGTATTTTTTGTTTGTATTTATGTCATAGAAACATATCAAAATATTAGAATGCTGAGATCACCACTGATCTATAGAATGAGGGGAGAGAAGTGTGTACATATCATGCTCTCTTTCCTCACTGCAGAGAATGGAATCGAGGTGACCTCTAGACTTCTATGGAGCCCATCTTGCAGTGAGGAGAGAGAACACTATATGCACTTGCTTCTCCCCCATCATTCTAGAGATAATGGAGATCTTGGAGCTGAAACCCCCAACAATCTAAATTTTTATGTCTTTATGACATAAAAATCAAAACAAAATATAAAATAGAATATTATAATGGAATTTACACAAAGTTTTTTTTTAAGTTAGAAATACTATTCAAAAATGTAGTGAACAAACACCAATACATTTCTAGTGCATCACACGATACCATTCACATCTGAAGAGATGCCCCAAAGGTATAGTAGTCCTACTGTGACTGAGATTAATATGTTAGGCTAGTAATGTAGGGTTGAAATGCTTCCAAAAAGTCTTGTATGACCTCAGGGAGGACACCATATGTTGAATAAAAAATGACAGAAACAGAATTAAAAAAGAAGTGTAGTAATTCAATTCAAAAAGTGAAACTCATATATTTTATAGATTAATTTCACACAGAGTGATCTACTTCAAGTGTCCATTTCTTTGTATGTTTATATTATGGCTTACAGCTATTGAAAACCCAAAAGTTAAATCCTGTAGACTCATGGTATCATACTCTAATCAACTAACCAATGCTAAATACCTGCAAAGGTTTCCTAAGCCTTTAAATGGTTCTTCAGCAGGCTTCACAACCATGGGGAAGACTACTAACTTGTCAGTTGTCCAGAAGACAAGGAGGGTAAGTCACAAAATGTCATTGCCAAAGAAGCTGGCTGTTCACGGAGTGCTGGATCAAAACATATTAATGGAAATTTTAGTGGAAGGAAAAGATGTGGTAAAAAAGGTGCATAAGTAACAGGAATAATCGCAGCCTAGAAAAGATTGTCAAAAAAATTCAAGAATTTAGGAAGATTTTCCAGGAGTGGACTGTGGGTGGAGTCTGTGCTTCAAGAGCCACCACACACAGACGTATCCTGAACATGGACTGCAACTGTCACATTCCTTGTGTCAAGCCACTCATGAACCACAGACCATATCAGAAGAATCTTACCTGGTCTAAGGAGAAAAAGGACTGGATTGTTGCTATGTGGCCCAAAGTCCTGTTTCAGATGAAAATGAAGTTTGGAGGTCCCATTCTCTGGAGGAAGAGTGGAAAGGAACAGAATCTAAGCTGCTTGAGGTCTAGTGTGAAGTTTCTACAGTCAGTGATGGTTTGGGGAGCCATGTCATCTGCTGGTGTAGGTCCACTGTGTTTTATCACGTCCAAGGTGAATGCAGCCAGCTACCAGGAAATTTTAGATCACTTGATACTCTGCTGACAAGTTTTATGGAGATGCTGATTTAATTTCTCAGCAGGTTACACTGACAAAAGTACTAATACCTGGTTTAATAACCATGTGCTTGATTGGCCAGCAAACTTCCCTGTCCTAAACCCCATCGAGATACATACTACGAGGTATTGTCAAGAGAAAGGTAAAAGAAACCAGACCCAACAGTGCAGAACACCTGAAGGCCACTTGGAAAGCAGCCTGGGCTTCCAGAATTCCTCAGCAGTGCAACAAATAATCGCCTCCATGCCACGCCACATTGATGCAGTAATTCATGCAAAAGGAGCCGAACCAAGCACTGAGTGCCGACACCGTACAGACTTTTCAGTAGGCCAACATTTCTGTTTTAAAATCATTTCTTTAATTGGTCTTATATAATATTCTAATTTTCTGAGATCCTCAGACTTGAAATACACTTTAAATAGATCACTCTGTGTGTAATGAACCCATATAATATATACATACTATCTGTCTCACTTTTTAAAATGAATTATAGCAATAAATTAACTTTTTGATGATATTTTAATTTTTTGAGATACACCTGTAACCTACTGTACTGAGGAATCAATGCAAATAAGGGCTCACTGGGCCCTCATAGGATGTGTATTAAAAATAGTTTATCGTATTGTATTTTAAATTCTGCTATTTAATTTTTTTTTTTTTTTTTATACAGAACAGCGGAAAATTAAACCCGTTGCAAAGTACATTATCTAAAAATGTAAGTTATCTTTCTTGGCACTCAATGCTTTTGATTAAAGAGACACTTACATTGTCAGTTTATTGCTGTCAGAAGATATCTGTTAGTAAAATAGTAAGTTATTAGACTTAGGATAACAGTATGAAAGCTCAATTGTTGTCTTGATAGGCCTAGATAGGCCTACAGAAGACAGTTGCATTGATCAGTGTAATGTGTTATGCTGTAATTGAGTCACTACAGGGTAGTGTAGTTGTCTGGTCATAGTGATGGTCTGACTGAGAGAGTTAATCATAACTGTTTGCTTTGCTAAAAGAAGAAGTTAAAGAGACAGGAAGTGGAATACATGGAGTAATGCCAAAAATTATATCAAGAAAACCATCCACCTACTTTTTGTAAAAAGAAAATAAAAATAACATAGAATACTCAAAGATAAGCTGGAAAATGATGGTTGTGTCCCTTTAAAGGTCAAACTTATGGATAATGTGAGTTTTTGTATTGATGATGCCATTTATCATTACAGTCATGATTATTTTAAAACTTTTCATGTGTATAACCCTGTACACAGCTTCACTTTATGAGGTCAAATAAAATATGTTTTAGCTTATAACCATGCTGACGAAGATTCCTTAGTAGTGTAAAAAGCTTTATATTTTCAGTATACCACTAAAATGCATTTGTATTTTTACTCTACTGGCTAATATGATGTAAAGATATTGTCTTCTCTTAACAAGTTGGCTCAGGGTAATTTATATTAGGCATCTGTAGTAAGATAACCCAACATCATGAGACTTAGAAACCATAGGATCCCTGGGCAGTGTTGCAGATCAGGGGTGCACAACCTCTAGGGGTTACAGGGTCCATTGTTTGTGGCCCTTAATCATCTAGTAACAGAAATGCCTGTCTTTGTGGTGGCCGATCACATGGTGAACTGTGTTGCAATGTCTGGGAGGCATGTATGTTTGAAAAAAAAGGGGGGTTGTTTCTTTTGGTGTGGCAATTCAGTGTGACAATCCAGAAAGGAGTAGATGCAGAGAGGTGGCTAGTTTGTAGAAGTACCTGTAGTCCAATGCACTTTTCTCACTGGTACTCAAAGTGCAGGGATAATTGTGTGGCTGGAGCGGTTCCCTGGGAAGTCAGTGGCTGACATATAGTGTTTGACCCAAACACACAACGCAGACTAGGGTCAATTTCGTAGATGGCCATTTTGTCTATATCATTGGTCAGCAACCTTCGGCACTCCAGATGTTGTGAAACTACAACTCCCAGCATGTTCCATTTACTTCTATAAGAGTTCTGAAAACAGCTAAGCAAGTGCGCATGCTGGGAGTTGTAATTTCACCACAGCTGGAGTGCCGGAGGTTGCTGATCCCTGGTCTCCATATTTTTGGAGTGTAGAAGGAAAGTGAGGTACTTGAAAGAAACCCATGAAAACTCAGGAAGAACATGCAAACTCAATGCATATGTGATCCCTGGTCAGATTCAAACCTAGGACCCCAGCGCTGCAAGGCACCATGCTGCCTCACACAATCAGCATTTTCTACAACTCACAATAGAGATAGACATATTTTCTAGAGAGAAGATTGGGTAGAAGGGCATCTGTTCTTCGCATAGGTAGGAGTTCTGGAGATGAAACATGCACCTATCACCTTCTGATGTACCATAAATGTCTCAGATAGAGAAGATCCTTTAGAATCAGAATTCAACCTGATTTTTTTTTTAAAATAATTTGATTTGTTAGAATCAGAATATCTTGGGATTTGGGTTAATATAGTCTGAGATGGTAATACCCCTTTGAAGAGGTTCTCAACTTTTCTAATATTGATGAACTATCCTCTGTAAAGTTAATCAATATCTCATTGGTGGGGGCTCTGACACCTGGCATCCCCGCTGATCAGCCATTTTAAGAGAAGGCAGTGCTCGCATGAGCTCACATTGTTTACCTGCTTGCCGTCAACATCACAGTGATGAGCAGGTGTAGTTACAACAAAGCCATCCCATTCACTTCAATGGGACGGCTCCTTTCTATACACCTGAATGGAAGGAGCCATCCCATAAGAGTGAATGGGATAGCTTAGATGTAATAACACCAGAAAAGGCAATGAATTACACAATGAAGGAAAGGCTACACTCGCAAGAGTGCTGACTTCTCCTCAAACAACTGATCTGCGGGGGTGCCGGTTGTCAGACCCCGCCGATCTGATATTGATGATCTACTGTATCTTAAGGATCGGTCATTAAAAGTAAAAAAAAATGGACAGTCCCTTTAAGTTATATTGTGGCCATCAGTCTGACAACGTGGCCCTTAGACCACAAATGGTTGTGCATCCCTGCTCTAGATAATAATGAGTTTTTGAGATTTTGGCATCCATGCCCCCATAAAATCACTCCACACAACTGTAAATGTTCTTTATACATTAATTGCTTAATTTACTTTATATTTTAGAATGGGAGATACACAGATCTACTAGATAGACAGATGTCGTCCTACTACACATTAGAGGTAAGATTATCAATAAGAGTTTAGGCTTACCCCAATGAGGACTTGAGGTAAGTAGTCACTGGCAGCAGAGTTGCCTAAGTGAATAATGCTAACAAGATTTTTTTGGGGTTTTGATATTACGGCATTGATTGTGCCTTTAATGGGTTTTCTGTGTTATATATATTGATGACTTATCCTCGGGATAGGTCATCAATATCAGATCGACACCTAAGCACCCCATTCATTTCTATGGGAAGAATAGCTTCCATACAAGTCTATGGAAGCGATTCTTCCCATAGAAATGAATGGGGCGGTGAGGTGTAATTACACCTACTCACCACTACCCCGTTATGGCCAGCATGTAAACAGTGAAGAGGAGTAAGCGCTGATATGGCGGGCGCCTCCTCTTCAAACAGCTGATCGGCGGGGGTGCCGGGTGAGGATAGGTCATCAATATATATAACTCAGAAAACCCATTTAAAAATGATGTGACATCTTTATTCTGCGGCCAGTACAATCACGGCAATATCAAATTTATAGGAGTTAGGCCCCATTCAGACGATCGTGTTTTACGGCCATATAAGGGCCGTGAAAGCCCGGCCTGTGCTGTCCCAGAGGACGGGAGCGCACGGCGTCATTGGTTGCTATGACACTGTGCGCTTCCTGAGGCCGCCACTGTACAGTGAAGCACTGTACACGCCGTGTTTCACTGTACGGCGGCGGCCTCAGGAAGCGCACGGCGTCATAGCAACCAATTACGCCATACGCTCCCGTCCTCTGGGGCAGCACAGGCCAGCTTTCACGGCCCGTATACGGCCGTGAAACATGGTCGTATGAATGGGGCCTTATAGTAATTATAGTACAAAAAAATCAAAATTTTCTTTGCATCGCCATTCTCTGACAGCCATAACTTTTTTTTTAAATTTTCGTCTACAGGGCTGCCCATTTGTAGGACTTTTTGATTATTTTTTTACGGGGGACAAGGTGACCAACAAATGAGGATTATTATTTTTTTTTCTATTATAATGTTCTACGCACTGGAATTTTATTTATTTTAATAGTCCAAACATTTTCAGACATGGCAATACCGGTTATGTTTATTTTTTGTTTATTTATCTTTTTATGTAAAATTGGGAAAGTGGGTCATTTGAATTTTTAATATTTGTTTACACAGTAATGTTAAGGCTACATGCATGTGAAAAACGGACATGTGATGTCAATTTTTTTTATGGCCATAACAGGTCCATTTTAAGACAAATGATAGTCTATGTGGTTATTCACATGGCAGGTTTTTTTGACTGTCAGTGAAAAACGGACGTCAAAAAATAGAACATGTTCTATCCTGTCCATTTTTGACTGACAGACTGCCCCCATACAATTGACTGGGTCAATTTTTAACATCTGTTTCTCAGAAAGGCATCAGTGAAATAAACGTCTGTTAAAGGTGTGCATGTAGCAGGTTAGAACCTGCAATGTGTTATTAAATAGGCTGTTTATTATCCCTGGCTACTATCCATTTACCCATAGCCATATGTCAATGTCACTCTAACATTACTATTGCTGTCCTGGCATTAAAGAGCTTGAAGTGGGTTGAGTACAGTCCTAGGAGACCTCAGAGTTGAGTGTCATACATGACTTTTCAGGGCAATAGGAGCATTTTTTATTTCAACCGCTGATTCCCCCGGATTTAAATAGATCAGACCCAAAACAAATTTTGGGAAATTCACTCATCTCTAATCTAGTACTGTAATTTAGCCAGAGTCACTTGAAAAAGGTCCATACTCTCTGTCTCTTTCTCTCTCTCTTTCTCTGTCTCCACAGGAAAATCCCCCCCCAATTGAATTAAAAAAATAAATACATCTTATTCTAATGAATCGTTTTAAAAAAAAAAATGGTTAAATTTTGATTCCAAGCAATTGATCTGCTCATCTTTAGGTACAATATCATACAGAGTTATAATGAATAACATTGAAAAACCACATTTTGGAAAATTCACTAATCTCTCTAATCTACAAGGTCCATACTCTATTTCTGTCTCTCTTTATCTTTCAACTCAGAAAAATTCTCCCAAATTGAATGAAAAATAAATTCTGATTCTAATGAATACATTTTTTTTGAAATTCTGAACAAATTTTGATTGAAGGAATTGATTTGCTCATCTTGAGGTCCAATATCATGCAGCGCCATAGTGAACAAGTGACACTGTTTATGGGAAAAACGTAGAGCAATTTGTTGAATCTTAGACAAATTATGTTTATTTCAGACCTGGTTGCAAAAAATCTAGGGAATGGACTAAAATTATTTATCTCTGAGGTGGTATTTTATGGCCAATCACTGAATCAGCCAATCACTGTTTGTGCATAAACTTTGTGGCACCAAATAAATGTTCAGTATCTAAAGTAACTGAATGATCAATTCCCCTCATTGAACCTTGTACTATAACTATTCTGCACTCACATCCATGCATTTTTATATACTTTTATAATTATTTTCTTTTATAGCCAACAGCTCTTAGCCACATGACTAAACCCGGGCGACCTATGTTACAGGCAAGTCAAAATGAACCAATATATGAAGACATGACTTTAAAACAAGTGAAATAAAGGGGAGCTGAAGAGGAACAAGTTATCTGGATTAAGAACACAATATCTTTACTCATATACCAAACTGTATTTTATGTCTAGCTTTCAAAACATTTTCTATGAAAATTCTCCTCTATTTAAAATGTGTTGTTTAAGGCCATAAGCCTTATGTATGACATATGCACCACGAACATCACCAGATGGAGGTCAAAAGAGTTTCCAGTATACGTCAACCTAACCTTTTTGTAGTATGAAATAGCATGGTATGCAATAAAAAACTAGACTGGACAGTATACGGACAACAAATTTCACGGTTGTAGAGTGATACATTATTGCTTTTCATTAGAAGTATACATTGGAATAATTTCTTAAGATATACCTCCAACTGATTGTTCTTAATTAGAGATGAGCGAGCACTAAAATGCTCGGGTGCTCATTATTTGAATCAAATTTTTCCCGATGCTCGGGTGCTCGTTTCGAATAGCGAACCCCATTGAAGTCAAAGGGAGACTCGAGCATTTTTTGCAGGGGACCAAAGCTCTGCACAGGGAAGGTTGCGTGAAAACCTGGAAACCTCAGAAAATGATGGAAACACCAAGGAAATGGACAGGAAACAGCAGGGACAGCATGCATGGATGCCTCTGAGGCTGCCTAATCGCACCATTACCCCAAATTCTGGGCAACAGCCTGGTGGTGACCCTCAAGACAATTGTGCTGACCCAGACCAAGATGGGCAAGGCACATGCGCTAGGAAAGCATACAACTAGGTGCAACGAAAGTCCATCACCGCATGCGAGAGACACCACTGCCCATGCTGGCACTGCTGTCCTATCCCCCACCCCAGGACGCAGGCATAAGCATCTCCCTCCCGCACCCACCCAGTAGTCCACAGCGTACACAAAGTTCTCCCAGCACAGTGTCCAGGGCCTGGTAGTGTGCCAGGGCCTGGTAGTAACCCTCCTTGAAGTTGTGGGGGAGAGGCCTCTGGTGACCCTTAAGAAAATTTTGGGCGACAGTGTAGTGGTGAGCCTCCAAAAAATCGTTGGTGAGAGCCTGGAGGTGACCCTCAGAAACAATTGGTTTGAAAAAGTATGGTGGTGCACCCCTGAAGAGACTGAGATTGCAGGTTAACCCGCTAAAATTTTAGTCTGGCATACCTTGGTGGTGAACCCCTAAATTACATAGTTTGACTGAGATTGCAGTTTACAGCATGGGGGTGAACCCCAGGATGAATTGTTAAGACTGAGATTGCAGTTTACAGCATGGCAGTGAACCCCAGAGTGGCTTGGTTAGACTAAGATAGCAGCTGAACCACCCAAAAATTCAGCCTGACACAGCATGGCGGTGATACCACCAAGTGACCAAGTTAGATGAGGTAGTAGGTGAGCCACCCAAACATGTAGCCTGACACAGCATGGCGGTGATACCACCAAGTGACCAAGTTAGATGAGGTAGCAGGTGAGCCACCCAAACATTTACCCTGACACAACATGGCGGTGACAACAGAGTGACCAAGTTAGACTGAGTTAGCAGGTGAAGCACATAAAATTTTACCCTGACACAGCATGGCGGTGACAACGGAGTGACCAAATGAGACTGAGTTAGCAGGTGAAGCACATAAAATTTTACCCTGACACATCATGGCGGTGACAACAGAGTGGCCAAGTGAGACTGAGATAGCAGGTGAAGCAGATAAAATTTTACTCTGACACAGTATGGCAGTGACAACAGAGTGACCAAGTGAGACTGAGGTAGCAGGTGAACCATCCAAAAATGTAGCCTGACACAGCATGGCGGTGACACCACCAATGCCTTTGGCAGACTGAGATTGCAGTCAAATGCCTGCTTGAAGTTGACTCTCCTAAAAAATTTTTTGGAGTGTCTGTAGTTGACCCTCTTGAAAAATTGTTTTTGAGTGTCTGTAGTTGACCCTCCTTAAAAATTGTTTTTTGAGTTCGGGCCGCGTGTCCAGCTTTGCAACCCAGTAGTTGTATGGAGCAGAGTGATCACGCAGTACGTTGGTATGGTTAGCTAGGTACTCCCTCATAATCTTTCTGAACAGCTCCCCCCTACTCTGCCTAGACTGGGGACGGGTGACAGTCTTGCTTGGGTAACATAAAACTGGCAAAGGCCTTGGAGAGTGTTCCCCTACCAGCGCTTGACAAGCTGCCTTCTCGCCTCCTCTCCCCCACTAGTTGGCCCACAGAACCACGTCCTCTGCTGCAAGCGGTGTTAGATGGGAAGGATTGTTACAGCTTGTGCACCAGGGCCTGTTGATATTGATTCACTCTCGTACTCCTTTCCTCTACAGGAATGAGAGTGGAAAAGTTCTGCTTGTACCGGGGGTTGGCAAAAATGTTTTTAACGCGAGGGTCACAGGAAAGGCAGCCTAACATGAAGTCAGCCATGTGCGCAAGAGTCCCAACACGTAAGAATTCCCTTTCCTCAGTAGGCTGACTCTCCATTTCCTCCTCCTCCAACTCCTCCTCTTCAGCCCATACACGCTCAAAAGATAAGAAGGAATGAGCATAGGTACCCTCTTCAGTCTCGCCAACAGTCTCCTCCTCTTCCTCCTCTTCCTCCTCATCCTCCTCCAATACGTGCTGAGAAACAGACCTGAGGGTGCTCTGGCTATCAAGCAACGTATCTTCTTCCCCCATCTACTGTGACAAGCGCAAAGACTCTGACTTCATGCTGAGCAGTGACTTTTGCAGCAGACAAAGCATCGGGATGGTGAGGCTGATAATGGCGGCATCGCCGCTGACCATCTGTGTTGACTCATCAAAGTGGCTTAACACCTGACAGATATCAGACATCCACATCCACTCCTCATTGTAGACTTGAGGAAGCTGACTGCCCTGACTACCAGTTCTTGTGGAAGTTGTCATCTGGCAGTCTACAATGGCTCTGCGGTGCTGGTAAACCCTGGCTAACATGTGTAATGTGGAATTCCATCGAGTGGGCACGTCGCACAACAGTCGGTGAGCTGGAAGTTGTAAGCACCGTTGCACTGCCCTGAGGGTGGCAGCATCTGTGGTTGACTTACGGAAATGCGCACAGATGCGTGGCACCTTGGTGAGCAAATTAGACAAATTGGGGTAGGTCTTGAGGAACCGCTGAACCACAAGATTGAACACGTGAGCCAGGCATGGCACATGTGTGAGTCTGCCAAGTTGCAGAGCCGCCACCAGGTTACGTCCGTTGTCACACACAACCATGCCTGGTTTGAGGTTCAGCGGCCCCAGCCAAAGATCGGTCTGTGCCGTGATGCCCTGTAACAGCTCTTGGGCGGTGTGCCTCTTGTCACCTAAGCTCAGCAGTTTCAGCACTGCCTGTTGGCGCTTACCCACGGCAGTGCAACTGCGCCTGGAGCTACCGACTGAAGGCGCCGTGCTCACGGATGGTAATTGAGAGGAGGAGGAGGAGGGGTTGGAGGAAGAGGCATAATAAGCCTGAGAAATTGTGACCGAGGCATTCCCCGCAATCCTCGGTGTGGGCAGCACATGAGTGGCCCCAGGGTCAGACTTGGTCCCAGCCTCCACCAAGTTAACCCAATGTGCTGTCAGTAAGATATAGTGTCCCTGCCCGCCAGCACTTGTCCACGTGTCCGTGGTTAGGTGGACCTTCTCAGTAACAGCGTTGGTCAGGGCATGGATGTTGTTCTCTGACACGTGCTGTTGTAGGGCTGGGAAGGCATATCGGGAAAAATAGTGGCGGCTGGGGATCAAGTACCGAGGGACAGCCACCGACATCAGGTTGCGGAAAGCCTCAGTCTCTACCAGTCTATAGGGAAGCATCTCCAGGCTCAACAATTTGGAGATGTGGACGTTTAGGGCTTGTGCATGTGGGTGTCTGGAATTATATTTGCGCTTGCGCTCAAATATCTGCTGCAAAGACAGCTGAACGCTGCTCTTGGACACATTGGTGGAGGTTGTGGAGGATCGCGGAGGTGAAGGGGTGGTTGTAGGGCAGGAGGCACTCGTGCCGGGGTCCTGGACGGGGGGTTGACTTGACGAGCCAGCATGTGACACAAGGTAAGGGGCAGTGGTGTGACCCGCAGGAGGTGAAAGGCCTTGGTTCCACTGAGTCGGGTGTTTAGCACTCATATGCCTGCGCATGCTGGTAGTGGTTAGGCTGGTAGTGGTGGCTCCCCTGCTAGGCCTGGTGTGGCACAGGTTGCACACCACAGTCCGTCGGTCATCCTCACTTTCTTTAAAAATCCTCCAGACTTGCGAACATCTAGGCCTCGGCACGGGAGCTTGACTCCGTGAAACAGTTGCTGATCTACCTGTTCTGGCCCTGCTTCTCCCTCTGGCCACCCCACTGCCTCTTCCAACCTGTTCTGGTGCTGCACTTGCCTTCCCCTCAGAAGCACTGTCTTGAGTTGGATTACCAACCCAGCTCGGGTCAGTCACCTCATCATCCACCAGCTCTTCCTCCAATTCCTCACTCTGCTCCCCCCTCGGACTTACTGCCCTGACAACAACGTCACTGTCTGACAACCGTGTCTCATCATCATCATCCTCCGACACCTCTTCACGCACTACTTGCACTAAGTCCACACTCTCATCACCCACAGACTGTGAAAGTTCTAAATTTTGGGCATCGGGACAGAGCAACTGCTCAGGTTGCTGTCGAGCAGTGGTTTGTGTCTCTGGGTAGGGTCCTGAAATGAGTTCCTGTGAGTATGCCAGATCTGAATCCATACTTTCTGGGGGGGGGGCAGGCTAGGGGGAAGGAGGTTGAGCTGGAGGAGCCAGAGGTCTACTCCCTTGGCTAGCGTGGGTGGACTGCGTGGAAGTCTGGGTGGTGGATAAATTACTGGACGCATTGTCCGCTAACCACGTCATCACCTGTTCGCACTGTTGTGGTTTTAATAGTGGTGTACCACATGAACCAGTAAGTTGCGAGATGAAGCTAGGGAGCTAAACTCTGCGGCATTCCACTGCTCCCTCATCAACATGTACTGTGTCACCTGCCCAGGACCATGGCCTCTGCCCCCTACACTACTTGAACGCCCACACCCTCGTCTTCAACCCTTAGCCCTTGGGTTCAACATTTTGTATGTTTACTGCATTGTATAATATATAACTGAGAAAAAACGTAGTCTTTAGACGGCGGCTATTGTACCGCAAACCATTCAATTTTTCACTGCACTGTATAATATATAACTGAGAGAAAAAACTTATATTTTCTACACTCCGGCTAGTTTGCAGCACACGACAGAAATTTTTCACTGCATTGTATAATATATAACTGAGTGGAAAAACGTATATTTTCTACACTCTGGCTAGTGTGCAGCACACAACAGAATTTTTCACTGCACTGTATAATATATTGTATCAAGAAAGAGGAGGTGGAACACGCACTCAATATCTGTAAACTAATAGTGGTGTTTATTTATTAAAATCGTTACTAAAACATAGTACTAAACATAATACATGTATTAAAATATAAATGGCGTTCTCTCTATATAGATATATATCTAGTACAAGGAAATCCGATATCACATAAACCAATGCTAATCAAAGCCTATGGGATAGTTTTTCCGCATGAGATCAATATACAGAGATTAGAACATCACAAACACAATCATGCAATAATATTTGATGCTCTAAAATATACGTCCTGAGGAATTTCCTTTTATATCGTATGTCACTGGACTGGAAATATCCTCCTTGTATTGGTAGTATGAGGCCTTAATTGTATTAATTTCACTGCCCTTAGGTTGTAAAGGAAATGCTATATTACGTGGCGTCCCACAGTAGTATAGCTGTATAATAGTGATGTATCCGCAGTGTACTCACGGTTCCTCTCCAATGTGTGGTATTAGTGTACGTTGTAGATCAATGTACGCTTTGTCTCTGAGTCCCGCTGGTCCCACGAGACCTCCGGTCGTATGTTACGATGGCGTGGTATCTTCAGAGAGCGTGGTGTAAAGCGTCCGACGTGACTAAACAGATCAGATGACCAATTTCCTCAGCGGTCCTGCCGGCAATGATTCCGCTGGAATTTACAAACGAATATCAAATCCTTTCTTTGCAAGATGGATCCATATGGGGATATTAAAGTGGAGAATTTAGCCAATATGCCTTCTTCTGCCAGACGCGTTTCGAGACGTACTCGTCTCTTCCTCAGTGGCCATATTTCCACCTTCTTTTATACCCCCTTTCAGCTGGCATAATTGAAAACCCAAAATGGATTTGATCTTAATTATACACACTTGATCTTTTTAGGCTTTACTCCAACATTCTTTTGAATTTCCTTTTTTAATCAATCTTTTATTTTTCTTTGTAGAACTTTTCTTCCATATTTGGCCTTCAAATCCATATTTTCTGTGTACCTGCGTTTTATATGCGGTATTAGTGTGTTTTTTTTTTCTACTCATGCGTTTTTCCTTGTAACTAATGTTATTTGATATCAACAGTTGCTCCAATGTCTCATTTTCATTAATATACCTAACTCATCACTATAATATAGCATACATTGCCAATAATATAGTAGATACAATGCATAATGTTAAACATACTAAGGAATATAAAATGTAATAAAAAATAATAAAAAATAATAAAAATATATAAAAAATATAATAAACAACATACTGAACATGCAAGGGTATCAATCAAATATTATTCTAAACTGCCTATCATCATATGTTTTTGTAATCTTATATCCACATTGGATTACACTTTAGACATTCATCCCAGGCATGATAAGAAAAAGTAGATGGGGAGGGCCACGGCTCGAGGAGAGATCAGGATGCCATACTCAAAAGGTACCACTGATATCTCGTCAAGCGAAGGACCCCCCTATTCCATAATCTTCTCTCCCGCCTTTACTTGACTTAATCAGAGGAAGCCAAATAATTCAAATTCTGAATTGAGACCTTCCGGGATCATACTATTGAAGTCAAAAATCCTTTTAGTCTCTTGTCTTGACATTTGCATAATATGATCACCTCCCCGCCAATGGGGTTCTATTTTCTCTAATGCCGCAAATTTCAGACCTTCCAGATTACTATCATGGTGGTCCCTAAAATGTCGTGACAATGTGTGTTTTTCATATTTATTTTTTATGTTAGATATATGTTCAGATATTCTGATTTTTAGCAGCGAGCGAGCACCAAATTATATATATATCACTGTATAATATATAACTGAGAGACAAAACGTATATTTTCTACACTCCGGCTAGTGTGCAGCACACGACAGAATTTTTCACTGCACTGTATAATATACAACTGAGAGACAAAACGTATATTTTTTACACTCCGGCTAGTGTGCAGCACACGACAGAATTTTTCACTGCACTGTAGGATATATGACTGAGTGGAAAAACGTATATTTTCTACACTCCGGCTAGTGTGCAGCACACGACACAAATTTCGCACTGCACTGTAGAATATATGACTGAGAGGAAAAATGTATTCTTTAGACAGCGGCTATTGCACCGCAAAACACTCAATTTTTCACTGCACTGTAGGATGTATAACTGAGAGGAAAAACGTATATTTTCTACACTCCGGCTAGTGTGCAGCACACAACAGAATTTTGCACTGCACTGTATAATATATGACTGAGAGGAAAAACGTATATTTTCTACACTCCGGCTAGTGTGCAGCACACAACAGAATTTTTCACTGCACTGTATAATATATAACTGAGAGACAAAGCGTATATTTTCTACACTCCGGCTAGTATGCAGCACACGACAGAATTTTTCACTGCACTGTATAATATATAACTGAGAGACAAAACGTATATTTTTTACACTCCGGCTAGTGTGCAGCACACAACAGAATTTTTCACTGCACTGTATAATATATAACTGAGAGAAAAAAATGTATATTTTCTACACTCCGGCTAGTGTGCAGCACACAACAGAATTTTGCACTGCACTGTATGATAGATAACTGAGAAGAAAAACAAACGTATATATTTTCTACACTCCGGCTACTGTGCAGCACACGACACAATTTCGCACTGCACTGTAGTATATATGACTGAGAGGAAAAACGTAGTCTTTATACGGCGGCTATTGCACCGCAAACCACTCAATTTTTCACTGCACTGTAGGATATATTAAAAAACGTATTCCGTAGACTGACGCTACTGTACAGCACACTACATAATTGTTCACTGGACTGTAGTGTATAGAAATGACAGAAAAACGTATTCCCTAGACTGACGCTACTGTAAAGTACACTACATAATTGTTCACTGGACTGTAGTGTATAGAAATGAGAGAAAAACGTATACCCTAGACTGCACTACAGATCCCAGCAAGCCAAGGTACAGCAGCAGCAGCAAAAATGAGTACTGAGAGGACTGTGGGCAATTTCTTTTGGGTCTGTGTGGACCACGTCCCTTCTGCCACCAGTCACTGTGTACAGTGTGCAGCCAAGATGGCAGTAACTGCACTAGTCCCAGCCAGCAGCCAGGAGGAGACCAAAAAGAAAAAGGTGCTTGTAGCCCTTAGAAGGGCTGTTGGGTTCTTTGTGGGTGATTCCTGCCTAACCAACATCTAAATTCAGGCCCTAACACTCTACCTGACAGACAGCAGCTCTATCCCTAATCTCATGCAGGCGGCGTCTGACGCGAGCAGCGCGGGAACAGATTCTTATATTTCCAGGTCATCTGAAAAGAACAGTCAATCCCTGTTATCAACTTGTAGGGGCCCCACGTGATGCTAGGAGGTACCAAAGAGTCTCCTGCATGTTGATTGGCTGAGAAAAGGCGCCTAACATGCAGGAAGAGGAAGTTGCCATTTAATCGAGGATCGCGATATGCTTGTCCGAGTAGCGAGCATATGCGAATACCCTAATGCTCGAACGAGCACCAAGCTCGGACGAGCATGTTCGCTCATCTCTATTCTTAATCCAATGTCAACTGGATCTAACCTCTATTTGCTGCTACACTTTCCCATTATATCTTTTGAGGAAATAAAGGTATACAATGTTAAGTTTAAACCCGTCAGCTTCTTGAATCACACAGAGAATATGTTCATCAGAGGTCTATTTCTGGCACTTTCCCTCACCTGTAATAAAGAGGTGCATCAGCAGAAGCTACAGCAGATTATGAACATAAACATATGTCCAGCTTTAACCCTTTCAGTACCGAGCCAGTTTTTACCTTAAATCCCAGGCCGATTTTTGCAAATCTGACATGTGTCACTTTATGTGGTAATAACTTTAGAACGCTTTTACTTATCTAGGCCATTCTGAGATTGTTTTCTCATGACACATTGTACTTCATTACAGTCATAAATTTGAGTCAATATATTTCACCCTTATTTATGAAAAAATCCCAAATTTACAAAAAATTTATAAAAATTAGCAAATTTCCAAATGTCAATTTCTCTACTTTTAAAATACATATTTATACCTCCAAAATTAGTTATTATTTTACATTCCCCATATGTCTACTTTATGTTGGCATCATTTTGTAAATGTCATTTTATTTTTTTTAGGAAGTTAAAGGGCTTATAAGTTTAGAAGAAATTTTTCAAATTTTCAACAAAATTTCTCAAACCATATTTTTGAGCACCAATTCAGTTACAAAGTGATTTTGTGAGGCTTACCTAATGGAAACCCCCATAAATGACCCCATTTTAAAAACTACACCCCTCAAGTTATGAAAAACTGATATTACAAACTTTATTAACTCTTGAGGTGTTCCACAAGAATTAAAGGAAAATGGAGGTGAAATTTCTAAATTTCATTTTTTTGGTAGATTATTCATGTTAATTATTTTTTCCTTGCAACACAGCAAGGGTTAACAGCAAACTAAACCTCAATATACATTGCTCTGATTCTGCAGTTTACAGAAATGTCCCATATGTGGTGGTAAACATCTCTATGGGTTTGTGGCAGTGGTCAGAATCAAAGGAGCACCACACGGATTTTTGGCGCATTTTTTGCTAGAATAGTTTTTAGGGACCATTTTGTAATTAAGAGACCCTGACGTACCCCTACAGTGGAAACCCTCAAATAGTGACCCCATTTTGGAAACTACACCCTTCAACAAATATATTAAGGGGGGTACTGGCCACTTTGACCCCCTAAGCGTTTTACAGAATTTGGAAACACTTGGCTGTGAACATGAAAAGTTTCATTTCTTCCAATAAAATGTTGCTTTAGCCCCAAATTTTTCATTTTCACAAGGGGTAACAGGAGAAAACACCTCATAATTTGTTATCCATTTTCTCTTGAATACGGCAACACCCCATATGTGGTGGTAAACTGCTGTGGGGGCAAATGGCAGGACTCAGAACAGAAGGAGCGCCATATGGATTTTACAACACAGATTTTGATGGATTGGTTTGCGGGAGCCATTGATTTTTATTTTTTTTTAGTTATTGTCTTATGTGGGGCTCATTTTATGCGGGACAATATGACGGTTTGATTGGTACCATTTTGGGGTAAATACGCCTTTTTGATCGAGTGGTATTACACTTTTTGTGAGGCAAGGTGAAAAAAAAATGGCTGTTATGGCATAGATTTTTTTTTATTTTTTTTTACAGCATTCACCTGGGGGGCCATCTCTTGTAATATTTTTATAGAGCAGGTTGTAACGGACGCGGCGGTACCCAATATGTCTAACTTTTTTATTTTTGGAAAGTTTTACACATTAGATTTTTTTTGAACAGAATAAAATCTTTTTTTTGTGTTGCCATTTTCAGAGAGCCATATTTTTTTATTTTTTGGGCGATTGTCTCAGGTAGGGTAACATTTTTGCGGGACAAGATGACGGTTTGATTGGTGCCATTTTGGGATAAATACGCCTTTTTTATTGCCTGCTATTACACTTTTTGTAATGGAAGGTGACCAAAAAATGTCTGCTTTGGCACTTTTTTTTTTGCGTTCCCCTGGCAGGGTGGATGACATGATATTTTTATAGAGCCGGTCGATACGGACGCAGCGATACCTAATATGTTTATCTTTATTTTTATCTTTTTTTTTACAATTTTTTTTAGCTTTTTTTTCGGAAAATGGCGTTGTTTTTTTTACTTGAAACTTTTATTATTATTATTTTTTAGGAAACTTTTTTTTACTTTATTTAACTTTTGGGGGTCTGATCCCCTTTACAATGCAGTACAATACTTTTGTATTGTAATGCATTGGCTGTAAGTGTATTACTCAATGTAATACACTTACAGCCTGCTTCCTGTGCAATCCAGGGGGCTGGATCGCACAGGCACGCAGGGATAGCAGCCACGATGCCTAAAGAAGGTCATAGGGCTACTATCCAAGCCATCGGGTCCCCGTCACAGCAGCTCTGGGACCCGATGACCCCCCCGCACGCCATCCTGAATCCCTTAACTCCCGCACAACACATGTGCCGCGGTCAGCACTGACCGCGGCACATGAAGGGTTAATGCGCCGGCATCTGTGTTTTCACCAATGCTGGCGCATCCAGCAGGGGTCCGGCACCTGGGCACAGCCGGTCCCCCGCCACTGATCGGGCGGGCGCAGCTACTGCACCCACCCGTTCAGCGTGCTGTACATGTACGGCACTGGGACTCTAAGGGTTAAATATCTTCACCAAAACACTCATACTGTAAAGAGTTGGTATTATAGGTTTAGCTTTGCTGTGCAGACTGGGACAAATAAGCAGAGCCATCTCATTATTGGTAAAGGATGGGTCATTGAAGTAATCTCTTTATCATTAGATGGTGGGATGATTAATATCAGCTCTCTTCTTTTGCTAAAGCCCTGGATATGGGGTAATCAACTGACAGACTGTGGTTTCCAGATGTCCAGACTCCTATATGTCATGCATCCTCAGTACACAGATACAGTTGAATACAATGATGTCAGCTCCGTATTATCAGCTTCGTATTATTCGTAAATGTTCTTAAAATTTTGAACGCTAAAGCTACGAACGCTACATATTCTTGCCCCCCCCCTTGACCCCCAGAAGCAGGAAAATGATGATACGTCCCCCAAGAGCAGGAAAGAGAAGCGTGAAAAACCAGCCCAACCCAACGGAAACTATCTATTTGCACATATAGGGAGTAAAGACTCCTCCCTCCTCTCCAGTTCAAGCCAGCGGTGAACAAGATACCACAGAATGGCGAAACAACTGCGACCAAAGTGGGGAGAGATGGTGTTTGGTAGCGAGTACCCTGACCCACCGTCCAGTTTAGAGAAGATCACAGTGTCACAACTTGCCAAGAGAATCCCACCCCCACCAGCTCCTGACTGCTGTTGCAGCGGAGGCAACTGGGGCGTCCACTCCGCAGCCCAGGAGGAGAACAGCTACACCTTCCATGCGACAGAATCCCATTGTGGTGGAGGACTGGGTCATCCAAGTACTGGATCATTTGAAGCCGGGAGACCCTACACTGGAATGGCGTAAGGGAACCGTCCTATGGTTTTCAGTGAAGCAAGGCTGTGGCTTCCTTGCGGACGACAAGGATGGCAAGGAGTACTTTGTTGGCTGCAGGTCTGCGAAACAGCTGTACCTGCCCCAAGCCCATCACAGCCTATACATGGGGAATAAGGCGGAATATACCCCCATGGCATCCCTGAAATGGCCCTTTGCTACTGGGGTTACCTTATTGTCTAAGCCCCTGGTGCCTGCATCACCACCAGCAGTTTGGCCGAAGGAACCAGAAGGCGCAGGATGCATGCACTTCCTACAGGAGTCACCAGATGGCACCCTCCCTTTCAGGGAGAAGCCACAGCCAGAGCCTCTGATGCCTTGATTGCCAGCACCACAGTCCTTTCACCTGGGTCAGATGACAACATCATCCTTTACTTTCCAGTCCACAGTGATTCAGTACTAACTACCATGGAAAATGAAGTCAGCAGCAGCCCAGGGAGCTGGTGGTTCTTCCTTGAGTGCAGCTTTGCCTGAACCGCTGCAGCCAGAAGTCCTTACCCCTGCTGTCCTGGCAGGAGTATACAAAAAAGTGAAGTGGCTGCAGCGCTCACCAGTGTGATCACCACCCAGTCAAGTCCGAATTCTGGCAGAAGAGGGCAGTGGAGCTCAACCATGGCAGCCAGCTTGGCCTACAGAATTCAGGAGCGTCCTCTAATGTCATTTAGCAGCAGTTCCAGCAAGGAGGACTTCAGGTCACTCATCTGAGGAACCCTTCTTCTGGCTGTCAGTCAAGTTGATTTAAAGGACACCTCTGGACCTATGGGAGCCACAGCATGGACTGCACCTGCAAGGTGAGAGCTAGTTGGCAATTTTTTATAAGTTATGTAGTTTGTATTGCTCCCTGTTTGGCTCTCACCCAGATGGACATGGCTTGTCAGGACTCCCCCCCTCCCCCATTCTGCAGAAAATTCCCAGTTGTGCCTAAGCGTGCCTATTTTCCCTTTCCCCCTTCTAAGGTTATTTGGGAGACCCCTTTGCAAAAAGGGTTCTCTATTTGCTGCTATTTTATATTATCTATGTGGATTACACGTTCCCTGCTTGGATTACAAAATTACCTCATGTGGATTACAATTATATTTTGGACTGTGTTCCAGTGTTTTATGCCAAGCAGCCATGAGGAGAGACTCAAACATATATCTGAGCCTCTTATGCTTGCAAATGTGAAATTGATTGCACTAAAATGTTTGCATAATTATGTCTTTGCTGTATTTTCGTAATAATTTTTTTTACAGGTTCAGCAACGTTCAAGCACTTTAGCTCATTGTGTGCATTCTTTTTCAGGTACTGCAATGTGTCCTATTATTCACTTATTGTATGGTGTTTTTAGTAAATTATGCACTTAGCCGGATAGCTACGGTAGTGCTTTTCTACCTCATATGGACTGCCTCTGTTGAGGACTGTACGCCGCAGCCTAGCCTTGTGTGGCGTATGATGCAATCGTGATTCAATAGTACGCTAATGATTCATATGCACTTTGTACGCTAATGCTTACACATTCAGTTCAGTAGCATACTTTTAACAAAGCTTAGACTGTATGTTCGTAATTTGTGCAGGAATGTTCGCAAAACAACAATTATTTTTTAACGCAAATTTGACCAAATAAATTTGTATTAAGAACAAATCTTGTCATAAATTTGTCGATTATTCGTCTAAGCGAATTTTTGATGATTTTGCTCATCTCTACTCACAGTAAAACAAAAAAAGTGTTGCGGCATAGGCAGCAGTGGATGCACCACAAGCAGGACATCAGAACACATTTAGCAACATAAGTGCTAGAAAACTGGAGCACATTTCAACTGTAATCTACTCCAGCTTCTAGATTGAGTAGATTTCAGGTCAAGCATGTACCACTTTTTTTTAAGAAATGTGTGTCCCCTAATAATTGTGAAGGGTTTCATTTCAGCGCAGCACAGATTGTAAGGGATATCCATCGTTTGGACCTTTGGCCAGACCTCTTGCTTTATCTATCTATCTATCTATCTATCTATCTATCTATCTATCTATCTATCTATCTATCTAATTATCTAAATAAAACATAAAAATAGGCAGCACTCTCAAAGTAAAATGAAAAGCAGAGGAACTTTATTCACCCATGTGTAGGACGCGACGTTTCGGCTCAGTCTGAGCCGAAACGTCGCGTCCTACACATGGGTGAATAAAGTTTCTCTGATTTTCATTTTACTTTGAGAGTGCTGCCTATTTTTATGTTTGCTGCCGAGATTTTTCTGTGTGCTATCTAATTATCTATCTTATTCAAATTCAAACAAGGTTTATTGGCACTTCCAAATAAAACTATTAGAATTGTCAAAGCAAAAGAAAATAATAGGTATTCTGTAGGGGGTGGATGTTGGGTTATCTATCTATTGTGTCTACCTATTTTATCTATCTATCTATCTATCTATCTATCTATCTATCTATCTATCTATCTATCATCTATTATCTATCTATTCATATTTTACAGTGGAGGTAGAACTAGTGAAGAATCCTGCTCATGTAAAAGTTTCTTCATATGTTTGTGCTACTTTCTTTGTAACTACAATGTGTTTTTCTTTAGATTTTAGATCGGTAAATGTACTTTTGCTTTATGTTGCATGGGACTTCATAGCAGTATGATGATCGTTAATTGCTGAGCACAAGTTTAAGGAAACCAGTTACAGAAATGCTTGGCCCCTAATGCTTATTAAAGGGCTCCCACTTCTGGGGAAAATGAGAATTACAGTACGACAACTTAGATGCAGTAAACCTAAAATCCTGAGCATCAAAAAGGGCCATGCAGTTACTGAACTCAGCGTTTACAAAATAAGCATCAGAAGGCCAAAAACACACAAACAAAAACAGTCTATGAATTGTATTTAAATAATAGAATAAAATTGAATACAGAAATGTTGAAAGGTTTCATAAACATACAGTCATGGCCAAAAGTTTTGAGAATGATACAAATATTAATTTTTACAAAGTCTACTGCTTCAGTTTTTATAATGGCAATTTGCATATACTCCAGAATGTTATAAAGAGTGATCAGCTTAACAGCAATTACTTGCAAAGTCAATATTTGCCTAGAAAATGAACTTTATCCCCCAAAACACATTTCAACATCATTGCAGCCCTACCTCGAAAGGACCAGCTAACATCGTTTCAGTGATTGCTCCATTAACACAGGTGTTGGTGTTGATAAGGACAGGGCTGGAGATCAATCTGTCATGATTAAGTACAAATGACACCACTGGACACTTTAAAAGGAGGCTGGTGCTTGGCATCATTGTTTCTCTTCTGTTAACCATGGTTATCTCTAAAGAAACACGTGCAGTCATCATTGCACTGCACTAAAATGGCCTAACAGGGAAGAGTATCGCAGCTAGAAAGATTGCACCTCAGTCAACAATCTATCGCATCATCAAGAACTTCAAGGAGAGAGGTTCCATTGTTGCCAAAAAGGCTCCAGGGCGCCCAAGAAAGACCAGCAAGCGCCAGGACCGTCTCTTAAAAGTGTTTCAGCTGCGGGATCGGGCTACCAGCAGTGCAGAGCTTGCTCAGGAATGGCAGCAGGCAGGTGTGAGTGCATCTGCACGCACTGTGAGGCGGAGACTCTTGGAGCAAGGCCTGGTCTCAAGGAGGGCAGCAAAGAAGCCGCTTCTCTCCAGAAAAAACATCAGGGACAGACTGATATTCTTCAAAAGGTACAGGGAGTGGACTGCTGAGGACTGGGGTAAAGTCATTTTCTCTGATGAATCCCCTTTCCGATTGTTTGGGACATCTGGAAAACAGCTTATTCGGAGAAAACGAGGTGAGCGCTACCACCAGTCTTGTCTCATGCCAACTGTAAAGCATCCTGAAACCATTCATGTGTGGGGTTGCTTCTCAGCCAAGGGAATCGGCTCTCTCACAGTCTTGCCTAAAAACACAGCCATGAATAAAGAATGGTACCAGAATGTCCTCCAAGAGCAACTTCTCCCAACCGTCCAAGAGCAGTTTGGCGATCAACAATGCCTTTTCCAGCATGATGGAGCACCTTGCCATAAAGCAAAGGTGATAACTAAATGGCTCAGGGAACAAAACATAGAGATTTTGGGTCAATGGCCTGGAAACTCCCCAGATCTTAATCCCATTGAGAACTTGTGGTCAATCATCAAGAGACGGGTGGACAAACAAAAACCTACAAATTCTGACAAAATGCAAGCATTGATTGTGCAAGAATGGACTGCTATCAGTCAGGATTTGGTCCAGAAGTTGATTGAGAGCATGCCAGGAAGAATTGCAGAGGTCCTGAAGAAGAAGGGTCAACACTGCAAATATTGACTTGCTGCATTAACTCATTCTAACTGTCAATAAAAGCTTTTGTTACTCATAATATGATTGCAATTATATTTCTGTATGTGATAAAAACATCTGACAAACACACAGAAAAACCAGAGGGCAGCAGATCATGTGAAAATATAATATTTGTGTCATTCTCAAAACTTTTGGCCATGACTGTACTATGTGTACTGCAGACTTTAAGGCCTCATGCACACGACCGTATGTATTTTGAGGTCTGCAACAAAAAAAAACAGATCCGTAAAAAATACGTATGACATCAGTGTGCATTTCTCATTTTGAGGAAAGGAACAGCTGTCCCAGAACATTGATTGGGCATGTTCTATTTTTTTGCGATATGGAAATACAGAAATACGGAAACGGAATGCACACAGAGTAACTTCCATTTTTTTTGCGGACCCTTTGAAATGAATGGTTCCGCATACGGTCCACACACACAAAAAAAACAAAAAAACGGAATGGACACAGAAAGAAAATACGTTTGTGTGCATGAGCCCTAAGGGTGCCTTCATACATGGTGGAAAAAATATACACTACCATGAAATACACAATATAAAGACTTCTTTCATCTTATTACATGGGTTGTAAAGCGTCACTCCCTGCCCTGTGCTCCAGTAATGATGTGATAGGGCTTTAAAATCGTTTTCCTCCTGAGGGGGCCCCTTGTGGGTCTGGGCCCCAAAACAAAAACAAATCCTCTGTTCCCCTATAGCTACGCCCCTGTACATAGTTGTCTTGTGTTCAATTTGACCACCAGGGATGAACAACAATGGAAATAAAAATCACTAAACCAGCCCCTCCAGCTGCTTGGAAACTACGATTCCAAGCATGCACAGTTAGGCCTCGTTCACGTCTCCATTGTGAGTTCTGGCAGGCTGTTCAGGCAGGCACAGAGCAGCCCACCAGATCTCATGGATCCAGTAGTGCCAGATCCTCTGCTTCACTGCCGCATCCCCATTGACTGCAGTGGGGTCCAGTGGGGATTCGGCTGATTTTCAGCATAAATACTAGGTTTTGGCCAGAAGTAGGACTATTCATGCATTGTTGCCATTTGTAGCAGACTACTTTCTGAAACGAAGATGTGAATGAGACCTTACTCAACTGTTCTTGTAACTCCCATAGAAGTGAAAGGTGCAGGCATGGGATTCAGCCGATTCCCTCTGGTTCTCCAGATCCGTTTTTTTAAAATTCCATCTAGATCGGAGAACCATGTTACCGGCTGAACCCTGATCTAGTGCTCTGGCAGCGGCAGGGCAGTGGGAGATGAGTGCTTCCATTTACATCTGTTTTGCCGTCCTCAGGACACTGATATAGGTAAACGCTGCAGCAGGGAAGGGAGAGGCATCTCCCTTCCCTGTTTCTCCCTTCCCTGTTTCCTATTAGAGGTCGGCTAAGGCGGCGCAATGATGTACACCTGAGCCGGCTTTGTACTGCACGGAACACAGCTCAGAAAAGGCCTTCATCGCATCGCTGTCAGCATGGAGGTAAGTATAAGTCATACTGTGCACATAATAATAACCATGTTCCCCATAGTCCCCCAGTAGTAATTGGGGGACATTACATTTACACTATTAGTATCAGGGACACAATTTGCTGGGCACAGTTATTTTAGGGCACTGTGTGCCAATAATTATTGAAGGGCACCATCTGTATAGTGCTAGTATTATCAGAAGTTTTATCTATTTCTGCAGTATAATATTGGAGAGCACATGGGGCACAGTATTGGGGATGTTATCTGTGTGGTACTAGTGTTATCAGTGAGTTTATCTGTTTCCACTGTATTCTTTTGGGAAGCACAGTGGGCACAAAATTGGGGCACTATCTGTGTGGTACTGACATTTTCAGGTGTACAGTTTCTGTAGTACAGTATTGAAGGTGGTAGGATGATTTGCCCAGAAGGCGGAAGGATGATGGAAAAGTAGGAACCTAAGATGTCTTTTTGTCAAACTGCAGAGAAGAGAGATAGGTGAAAAATCATCATGGTGGTCTGGTCTGTATGGAGAAGATGAGGAAAGAGAACATCTACATCAGAGGAGAAGTCACTGGATGTAAGAGGTTTTTGCGCTGTATGCTGGATAGCACTGAATATAATCTGTATGCAAATATGTCTGTAGTGCTAGGTACAAGTGTGTATAAACTGTATATGGAGCAGGTAAATCTACTGTAAGTGCATCCTCTGTGTGATTTATATATTGTATGGTTTATCATATATGGGTGTATATTGTATATTTGATTATGAGAGAGTAGTGTCTATATAGTCTGTATAGATATGCATACCTCCCAACCATGCCAGATCCGCCATAACTACTGTGTGGGGGGCATGATGGAGACTAGGTGGGATTGGAACATGTAAAGATAGACATTGGATTGAGTTAGAGGTGTGAGAGCTGTAGAGATGGTGGCTGTTGATCCTTGCACAAAACTATAATTGATTTTTTTTGTTTTTGTTTTATGGCAATACTAGTTATTAGAATATTGTGTACAATGCACACCATGTACAGTTATGTAACCATTTCCACCCTTGAATTTGGTTGAGGACTGCAATTTCTTATGGCACCATTTCAGCAAACATTCTTGACATACTAGCGAAGCCCTTGACCCACTGCAATTCACAACACAACCACTAGGTGGCTGCTAGAGAAGAGCAAATTATTCAAAAAGCCAATTTGCCTGCTTCACTGAATTTCACAAAGTGAGTTTCTTTGTAAGTAGTGGGTGCAATGACAGGGAGTGGAGATTGTGTCGCTCCCCGTCATTGTACCCTTCAGATGTTTAAAATGTACGTATGATGTATAAAATTAAAAAATTTAAAAAAACCTACTTACCTGATCCATTTGTTGCGACAGGCTGCCTGCTGCCATCTTGCTTGAAGATCTAGCGCAAAATCTCACACAACCCATGACGATGTCATATGTCAAAGGGCACGTGAATTAGGGATATCCAATGTGAATATAATAATAAAAAGTGGAGATGTAGTGGCTCACCAGTTGCAATAATGGATATGGAGGTGCTCCTATCAAGTGGCTATACCCATAGTCACACCAAAAGGTTCAAAATTGTGTACAAATATGATAGGCACACTCCTTATCTGGTAAGTATATTTATGTACTGTTCACCAATAGTTAAAATAATAATTCACTGTTCACCACTGTTCACCAATAGTACTGTACACCAATAGTTAGAATAATTATTTTACAGAACAGTATTTTTAGTAATTATGAAAACATGCATTTATTAATACTTTTCAAACAAATTTATAAAAATAGTAAAAATGATACATACATAAACAGGATCCTGTATAAAATATATATATGTATATAATAGATGTATACGAAAAGATATTGGAATATTAAAATAAAATAAAATAGAAAAAATAAATATAAAAATAAAAAATAAAATAAAAAATAGAATAAGATCACATGTAAAAACAATAGAGCTATGTGCACTGTATTGATATATCCCTGGGAATACAATATGGGAAGGAGATGGCTATAAAAGCTAATAATCTATATCCACAGGCAGTATCTGTATTATACAGTGGTATTGGAATAAATTATGTATTTGATGGAGGTATAGCGCCAAACCCCTACATTATCCATCCACTGGTAAACGTCTTAGAACATGATGTTGCCGCAATATAGATAAATATAGTGTCCGCCAGTAAGTATCTTGAAATTTTGTATGCTTTTATCTGCTTTCAAGTCACAATATAGTCACTCTGTATTGTATACAATATTGTATCACAATTAGAGATGAGCGAGTAGTGTTCGATCGAGCTGGTATTCGATCGAATACTACGATATTCGGCGTGCTCGATTTCTTTCGAGTATAATGGCGATGGCACACTTAGAATTCGTTTCCCCTCCCACCTTCCCTGGCGCTCTTTTTCCACCAATCAACATGCAGGGGGGGTATGACAGGCACGCTGGCAGCGCGAAAACGGCGTCTACATGCATTGGCTGGAAAAACCATGTGACCTCGAATATTAAAAACTCAGCTCTTCCTGCTCGTTCGCATATGCTGCGTGAACTTAGTCAGGGACAGAGGCTGGAGAAGGGACAGACAGGTTTTAGCTGTTGGACAGGCAGGAGCGTGATTAAAAGCCCTTATCAGGGCTACTATAGTGCAGTACAGTGATAGCTTTACTACAAGATACACTTTACAGAGAACGGCTGCCGTATTCAGGGATAGCTGCTGGAGTAGGGACAGAGAGAGGCATTAGTGGTGTATTAGGTGCTCTGCTACATACCAAACTATATTTGGCACTACTGCTGTGTACCTTGAAATATACAATATATAGGCCTTTCAATTGGCAACTGTACTGTGCGTTCTCTTGCAAAGTAATTTCTCAAACCTGGTGTTCATACACACCGTCTGATCACTTAGTACACGGCTGTGTACCTTGAAATATACAATATATAGGCCTTTCAATTGGCAACTGTACTGTGCGTTCTCTTGCAAAGTAATTTCTCAAACCTGGTGTTCATACACACCGTCTGATCACTTAGTACACGGCTGTGTACCTTGAAATATACAATATATAGGCCTTATAATTGGCAACTGTACTGTGCGTTCTCTTGCAAAGTAATTTCTCATACCTGGTGTTCATACACACCGTCTGATCACTTAGTACACGGCTGTGTACCTTGAAATATACAATATATAGGCCTTATAATTGGCAACTGTACTGTGCGTTCTCTTGCAAAGTAATTTCTCATACCTGGTGTTCATACACACCGTCTGATCACTTAGTACACGGCTGTGTACCTTGAAATATACAATATATAGGCCTTTCAATTGGCAACTGTACTGTGCGTTCTCTTGAAAAATAATTTCTCAAACCTGGTGTTCATACACACCGTCTGATCACTTAGTACACGGCTGTGTACCTTGAAATATACAATATATAGGCCTTATAATTGCCAACTGTACTGTGCGTTCTCTTGCAAAGTAATTTCTCATACCTGGTGTTCATACACACCGTCTGATCACTTAGTACACGGCTGTGTACCTTGAAATATACAATATATAGGCCTTATAATTGGCAACTCTACTGTGCTTTCTCTTGCAAAGTAATTTCTCATACCTGGTGTTCATACACACCGTCTGATCACTTAGTACACGGCTGTGTACCTTGAAATATACAATATATAGGCCTTATAATTGGCAACTGTACTGTGCGTTCTCTTGCAAAGTAATTTCTCATACCTGGTGTTCATACACACCGTCTGATCACTTAGTACACGGCTGTGTACCTTGAAATATACAATATATAGGCCTTTCAATTGGCAACTGTACTGTGCGTTCTCTTGCAAAGTAATTTCTCAAACCTGGTTTTCATACACACCGTCTGATCACTTAGTACACGGCTGTGTACCTTGAAATATACAATATATAGGCCTTTCAATTGGCAACTGTACTGTGCGTTCTCTTGCAAAGTAATTTCTCAAACCTGGTGTTCATACACACCGTCTGATCACTTAGTACACGGCTGTGTACCTTGAAATATACAATATATAGGCCTTAACTGGCAACTGTACTGTGCGTTCTCTTGCAAACTAATTTCACGGCTGTGAAGGCAAAATATTGTAAAAAAAAAAAAAATGCGGCGGGGGGCTAGCGGAATAGGACGTGGACGAGGACGGGGGCGCGGAAATGCTGTTGGGGGCCTTGTTGAAGCCAGTGGGGATACAATGCGTGCTGGTGAGGGTCAGCCAGGATCCCGCTCATCCAGAATCCCTGCCTTTATGGGACAGTTAAGCAGTGGGCGGGTTACACCGCTGTTGAGGCCTGAGCAGGTTGAACAGGTGGTGCAATGGATAGCCGATAGCGCTTCCACACAGTTGTCCACCAGCCAGTCATCCACACAGTCTCACTCTGACCCTCCTTCCTCCACACCTGGCCAACAGAGTCATCCCACCATTGACCCCTCCCTGGAGCTCTTTTCGGGCCCTTTTTCAGATGTGCCGGAAGAATCCCAGGAGCTAGCAGAGGAATTTGTTTGTAGTGATGCCCAAACACTTGAGTTTTCGCCATCCCCTGCTGATGTGGACCCTGAACAAGCATCTGTTATCATGAGCGATGATGATGATGAGACACAGTTGCCATCAAGGGAGGCTGTTGGAATGTCCAGTGGGCAGCAGGAGGAGCAGAGTGAGGAAGTGGAAAAGGAGGTGGTGAATGACGAAATGACCGACCCCACTTGGCCAGGGGTGATGTCCAGCGAGGAAAGTAGTGGAGAGGTGGTGGTCTGCGCAGCACCGAAAAAGGCAGCAAGAGGCAGAGGGGATGTCCAGAGGCAGAGGGATGTCCACAGGCAGAGGGATGTCCAGAGGCAGAGGACAGTCCAGACAGAGAAGTGAGGCCACAGCCAGCAGGGCCGAAGCTGTTCCCGGCAGCGGGCAGTCGCGCGAAGCTCCCCCATCGAGGCCTCGTACTTCTGTGGTGTGGAGATTTTTTTAATGTTTGTGCGGATGACAAACTGAGCGCGGTTTGCACACTCTGCCACTCAAAACTGAGTAGGGGCTCTGAGAAGAGCAATCTGACCACCTCAGGCATGCGGCGTCACTTGGAAGTCAAGCACTGGGCTGAGTGGGAGAGAGCAAACGCAATACAACCTGCGCCCGGTCTTGCTGCCACTGCAGTCCAGACCTCCAGCCAGGACACCTCCACATCTGCCTCGGCTACTTTGGAGCCTTCTCCTTCAGCCTCCCCTTCCCCCGCATCTTCGCCTGCACCTTCACACTCCTCGTCCCAACAACTGTCCATCTCGCAGGCGTTCGACCGCAGGCGGAAGTACGCCTCGAGTCACCCCCAAGCCCAAGCCTTAAACTGCCACATCTCCAAACTGCTGGCCCTGGAGATGTTGCCGTTTAGGCTTGTGGAGACGCAGGCCTTCCGCGACCTGATGGCGGCTGCCGCACCTCGCTATTCCGTCCCCAGCCGCCACTACTTTTCCCGGAGTGCCATCTCCGCCCTGCACCAGCACGTGTCGCGTAACATCAGGCGGGCCCTGAGGTACGCAGTCAGCGCAAAGGTCCACTTGACCACCGACTCGTGGACAAGCGCTTGCGGCCAGGGACGATACATTTCTTTGACGGCACACTGGGTGAATGTAGTGGAAGCGGGGACGGGGTCGCAAACAGAGACGGCCTACCTACCACCCCCGCCCAAGATTGCCAGCACGGGTTCTGATAAACCCCCCTCCTCCTCCTCCTCCTCCTCCTCTGCCTTAACATCGCCCTCAGCCGCTAGCTGGAAGCGTTGCAGCACTGGCGCGGGTAGACGTCAGCAGGCGGTGCTTAAGCTCATCAGCTTGGGCGACAGGAAGCACAGCGCCCCAGAGGTGAGGGACGCCATATTGCAGCAGACGGAGATGTGGCTGTCGCCGCTGCAGCTAGGACCAGGCATGGTCGTGTGCGATAACGGCCGTAACCTGGTGGCGGCTCTGGAGCTTGCCGAACTCGATCACGTACCATGCCTGGCCCACGTTTTTAATCTGGTAGTCCAAAAATTTCTAAAGACTTACCCCAACCTGGCAGAGCTACTGGTGAAAGTGCAGCGCTTGTGCGCTCACTTTCGGAAGTCAACTGTAGCTGCTGCTAGCTTAAAAAAACTCCAGCAACGCCTCCATTTGCCCGAACATCGGCTGTTGTGCAACCTGCCGACTCGCTGGAATTCCACCTATTCCATGTTGGCCAGGGTGTGTGAACAGCAAAGAGCATTGATGGAGTACCAGATAATGAATCCACGCGTGCCTCCAACTCAGCTCCCTCAGTTTGCCAACCACGAGTGGCCATGGATGGCAGACATATGCGATGTACTGCGTATCTTTGAGGAGTCCACCAAGAAGGTCAGCAGCGAGGACGCTATAGTGAGCGTAACTATCCCGCTCCTATGCGTCCTTAAAGAATCCCTCATCGCAATAAGGGAGAACGCATTGCACGCAGAGGAGACGGGGGTAGGAGGAGACGCAACGGAGCTACACAGTCAGACCACACTTTTGTCTGCTTCACGGTGGCAGTTGCAGGAGGATGAGAATGAGGAGGACGACGTGGAAGAGGAGGAGGATGCTGGCGGCGAGGGTAGCAGTCAGGCTGTGTGCGTCCCATTGGTTCAGCGCGGATGGGGCGGAGAGGAGGCGGAAGAGGAAGAGGAGGAAATGGCAAGTGATCCTTCTGGTGGGGGCAGTGACGTCATGCCTATTCAGAGTCTGGCACACATGGCTGACTTCATGCTGGGCTGCTTTTCCCGGGACACACGTGTTGTCCGGATAGTGGAGAACAAACTGTACTGGGTCTTCGCACTCCTGGACCCCCGGTATAAAGATAACGTCTCCTCTTTTATTCCGGTAGAGGAGAGGACAAATCGATTGCTGGAATACCAGAGGGAACTCGTGCAGAACATGATGGAGATTTTCCCACCCACCATCGCTGGCGGCAGAGAGGAGAGGGTCTCCCAGAGTCCCACAACATCTATCAGGCCCACAGCCACCAGGGGAACACTCTCCAAGGTGTGGGACACGTTCATGGCACCCCCTCGTGCAACTTCCATCACTGCGTGGCCCGCTATCAGCAGGAGGGACAAGTATCAGCGGATGTTGCGGGAGTACCTGGCAGACCGTACCCCTGTCCTCCCCGATCCCTCGGCGTCCTACACTTACTGGGTCTCCAAGTTGGACACGTGGCTGGAACTGTCCCTGTACGCCTTGGAGGTGCTTGCCTGCCCTGCCGCCAGCGTGCTATCAGAAAGGGTGTTCAGCGCAAGCCGGGGGCATTATAACCGATAAGCGCAACCGCCTGTCAACCGACAGTGCCGACAGGCTGACGCTAATCAAAATGAACAGCAAGTGGATTGACACGGACTTTGCTTCTCCAACAGTGGAAAGCAGCCAAAAGTGAAGTGCCATCTGTATGAAGTGCCATTTCCTCCTGCACCTCCTCCTCCTCCTCCTTAACCGCCGTAGAATTGCTCCGTAAATAAGAAAAATTTATATATTTATGGCTCACCTCTTGGGCCTCCACAAAATGTTTAAGAGGTGTCACCTCTTGGGCCTCCACATAATTTTAAGAGGTCTCACCTCTTGGGCCTCCACAAAATGTTTACAGGTCTCACCTCTTGGGCCTCCACAAATGTTTAACAGGTCTCACCTCTTGGGCCTCCACAAAATGTTTAACAGGTCTCACCTCTTGGGCCTCCACAAAATGTTTAACAGGTCTCACCTCTTGGGCCTCCACAAAATGTTTAACAGGTCTCACCTCTTGGGCCTCCACAAAATGTTTAAACAGGTCTCACCTCTTGGGCCTCCACAAAATGTTTAACAGGTCTCACCTCTTGGGCCTCCACATAATTTTTAACAGGTCTCACCTCTTGGGCCTCCACAAAATGTTTAAGAGGTCTCACCTCTTGGGCCTCCACATAATTTTTAAAAGGTCTCACCTCTTGGGCCTGCACAAAATGTTTAAGAGGTCTCACCACTTGGGCCTCCACATAATTTTTAACAGGTCTCACCTCTTGGGCCTCCACATAATTTTTAAGAGGTCTCACCTCTTGGGCCTCCACAAAATGTTTAACAGGTCTCACCTCTTGGGCCTCCACATAATTTTTAAACAACGTCTCACCTCTTGGGCCTCCACATAATTTTTAATACGTCTCACCTCTTGGGCCTCCACAAAATGTTTAACAGGTCTCACCTCTTGGGCCTCCACAAAATGTTTAACAGGTCTCACCTCTTGGGCCTCCCACATAATTTTTAACAGGTCTCACCTCTTGGGCCTCCACATAATTTTTAACATGTCTCACCTTCTTGGGCCTTCACATAATTTTTAATACGTCTCACCTCTTGGGCCTCCACATAATTTTTAACACGTCTCACCTCTTGGGCCTCCACATAATTTTTAATACGTCTCACCCTCTTGGGCCTCCACAAAATGTTTAAGAGGTCTCACCTCTTGGGCCTCCACAAAATGTTTAAGAGGTCTCACCTCTTGGGCCTCCACATAATTTTTAAGAGGTCTCACCTCTTGGGCCTCCACATAATTTTTAAGAGGTCTCACCTCTTGGGCCTGTACAAAATGTTTAAGAGGTCTCACCTCTTGGGCCTCCACAAAATGTTTAAGCGGTCTCACCTCTTGGGCCCTCCACATAATTTTTAAGAGGTCCTCACCTCTTGGGCCTCCACATAATTTTTAAAGAGGTCTCACCTCTTGGGGCTCTACAAAATGTTTAAGAGGTCTCACCTCTTTAGCCTCCACACAATTTTTAAAGACGTCTCACCTCTTGGGCCTCCACAAAAATTTTCCATGAGCCTCTGGCCAGCCCACGGCCTCTTCCTGCCTTTTGCGGTCCTATGCATCCCTCAACATCCCCACTGCTTTACCTGCTAGACATGACACTGGGCCAGGTCGGGTCACTGACATCTCAAGCGCCAAAAATTTGGGCATTTTAAGGGCTTCTGCATGTGTTTTTGAGTTGTTTTTACATTTAAAGAAGACATGTTCTGACCACATTCTCACACACACACACAATGACAATTAGGGGTGGGGTCTATTTGCTTTCCCCCTTGCCTATGCCATCTGTGGTTGTCATAGGCAACGTGATTTTAAGGGGTGCAGAATTCATCTTCTTTTTTGTCTAGTTTGGCTTGGGGTCCATGGCAATGTAGAGGAAAGAAAGGTTTCCTTGTATGGTCTCACTTTACAGAGAGGTTATATTGTGTTTGGAGTGTATTGTTGAGAGGCTGTGATAGTGCG
>ONZH01019823.1:0-84025 GCA_900303285.1 Rhinella marina | reverse complement strand
CCCCTCCCCCCCCAACCCCTCTAAAAAAAATGGATTAAAAATCTGTGAATATAGGGAAACTGATTTAGGTCTACATTTGTTACCCCTCACAGATACTTTTGTGTGCTGGCCTGCGTATTGTTGTTGATCACCTATATGCTGAATTTAATTAAATTAAACAAGTCCAAAAAACTTTTAAACTCCAAACTAGGTGGAAATAGAATTCACAGAAATGGACAATGGACATAATGGATTTCTCATTATCACTCAAAGGTAGATTGCTTGCTCTACCTTGTGTCTTGTAGTAATCATAAACAGTATAATCTGGTTTAATTACGTTTAACAATCCCAAAAAATGTAACCGTGTGAAAAACTGAATATGCGTAAACGGACAACTGAGGCTTGATGCTCAATTTCAACTTAAAGGAAATCTGTCACCAGGATAATCGCTACTGAAGTAAAGCTATAGCGATCTAGCACTCTGGACACTTTACTGGATCATTTGCATACCAAATAAACTGGATTTTCAAAAGAAAGATAACATCAATTGCTGGAACAAAGGTATATCTGGAAACAAGGTACTAAGCCATTATTAAAGGGATTTTGTCACCTAAAATTTTCTTTATTGATTAAAAAGAGATAATAAAACATGTTATTTTTCTCTAATCTGTTTGTATTTTCTGATTGTAGTTTTTGAAATTTCATTACTAGAACATTTTTACGGGGGCTGCCATCTTGGCTGAGCTGTTCTAAACAGCATTTAGTGATATGCTTACAGCAAGCCCCATGGACCATAGGCAGCAATAGACAGCTCCAGTCCTATTGAGAATGCATTGAGAGGCTTTTTCCTTTGAAGTTTTTGTTTATTCTACAGGGAGATTCTATTGTCTGTGATGTGAGTTGGTCTCCAATTACACTGTTTACGGTAGCAGCATTACTTTACAGCTGACACACTGACAAACAGGATATCTCAGCTGAGATTATAGCCTAGTGGCCAGAAGGAAAACTGCAAGATTTTAAGATGATTTTAAAATATAGATAGGAACATGGAAAATTAGAAAAAACATCGCCAAACATTACAAAGACATATGTTTAACATAAAAACTTGATTTAAACAATGGGTCATTTTTTATGACAAATTCCCTTTAAGCCATTGCTTTACTTCAATAACGATTATCCTGGTGACAGATTTCCTTTAACACACAGGTAGATTGCTGGCACACAGTGGGTATTGCTGGAGTAATCACTTACCATATATATGCTGCTTAATTATATTAAATGACCCCCCCCCCACCAAAAAATAAATACAATTGCAACCGTGTGGAAAATAAAATAGGTAAATGGATGAGGCTTGACGCTCAATTTCAACTTAATATACACAGGTAGATCACTGCCAAACCATGGGTATTGCTGCAGTAATGATATATATATATATATATATATATATATATATATATATATATATATATACACAAATCCAAGGAATGAGGCAGCACACCAGGCTTGTGAAAAAGTAGTGGATCTTTTATTCCTGCTACGTTTCAGCCCTGCTCAATGGGGCCATTGTCAAGCAAATGAGTAGATACACAGTGTGGTTTTATATAGGCCAAATAGTGATTATCATACATAATTGATGAGGTGAAAATTAGCATACATAATTGTGACAACATATTATTTCATATACGATCAGTGTGAAAAACAATATCATTTTTTCAGCATGATCATGTAATGTGTGCAAAACAATCAAACACATGATTAAAAACATAAATCTCCTAAGCAGTGTACATACAATGTGTATAGTGCCATAAGGAAGTGATTAAAACCACCTGAATGTGGGCGTGAATAAAATCAGTATACACTTACAAAAAACCTGCATCTGTCATTGGTGGATCAGTGGACCGCACACCGCGTCCCCATGGGCTCAGTACCACATGTCCAGCGCGCCCTGAAGCATCGGGGCACATGCCCACGTGACGGAGCATGTGACCAGATTGATCACCTGACTATACAATGGCCCGCCCAGCGCACATGACCAATGGAACGCACACACCCCCTGTGCGCTCCAACAGCCGTAACTGCGCTGTAGCAAGAACCGAAAGTCCGGTAGCCAACATACTCACATCCACATGGCAGCATCCCGCACCGGAGCCGCTGTAACATGTTACCTGAGGAAGGGGAGAACGGCAAAAAAAGTATATAAAAAATATATGAAATAAATGAAAAAATAATAAATAATAAACTCCTGTATCTCGGCTCATTTCCATGGGGACAATGTATAAGTGATGCTCATGTTCACTGTATTGGTGTCCCAACAGGTACCATGTGGACCACCGGATCTGCACACAGGTCACCAGTACAGGCATTTTAGGGGGATCACTATATGGGACAGAACACATCCACTTAATATTTAGATGTGGGGTCGGTAAAAGGGCAATGTCATTGTCCCCACCGACACCACGATAATAATAAAACCAGTAACCATAGGGCGGGCAAGACACGAGGGTCAGCAATGACCACCCATGTCTGCCTGTTATGGGACCACGGGTACGATCATAATTATGACCGTCCCCTGGCTCCAAAGTCTATCCCCTGGTACCAGCTTAAAGTGACAGTGTGTATATCCCCAATGTTAGGATCTCCTCAAAAAGGAACATATGATAGCCCCATTGAGACCTTCTGAGAACAGGAGTGGCAAAAATTAACAAGAGCAATAATGTAAATAAGATTCTTGCGGTATCCACATTTTCAACACCAAGACACATCCAGAATAATCTTGACAAAGTTGTCGAGTACTAAGGCTACTTTCACACTAGCGGCAGCACGGATCCGGCACCTAAAGGGTGCCGACGGATCCGTACTGCCGCTGATACATGTGTGGAGCCGGAGCAGCGCTCCGGCCCCACACATGTTGACACAGACACAGAGAACATACATGCATACACACACATACACACAAACACATACATACTTACATACTCCAGCCAGGGACGCCGGCAGCACGTCTTCACGCGCCTCCTGCGCGCATTGATGACGATTCCCCACAGCGCCCTCTGCTGGGCGCAGTGGGGAAACGTCATAGCTGCGCGCAGGAGGCGCGTGAAGACAAGCTCATCAAGAGAATGCCAAGAGTGTGCAAAGCAGTAATCAAAGCAAAAGGTGGCTTCTTTGAAGAACCTAGAATATAAGACATATTTTCAGTTGTTTCACACTTTTTTGTTAATTATATAATTCCACATATGTTTAATTCATAGTTTTGATGCCTTCAGTTTGAATCTACAATTTTCATAGTCATGAAAATACAGAAAACTCTTTGAATGAGATGGTGTGTCCAAATTTTTGGTCTGTACTATACATATATATATATATATATATATATATATATATATATATATATATATATATATACATATATATATATACACCAAAACACAGAAAAGACAGCAGCACAGCAAAGTGAAAAACGGGTGCAAGAGGTAGTCACCTGAAATGTTTTTCACTTCACAGGTGTGCCCTGTCAGGTTTAGTAAGTGGGATTTCTTCCCAACCATGAGTTGTTTTGGGCAGAAGTCAGGTGGATACACAGCTGATAGTCCTACTGAATAGACTGTTAGAATTTGTATTATGGCAAGAAAAAAGCAGCTAAGTAAAGAAAAACGAGTGGCCATCATTACTTTAAGAAATTAAGGTCAGTCAGTCCGAAAAATTGGGAAAACTTTGAAAGTGTCCCCAAGTGCAGTCGCAAAAACCATCAAGCGCTACAAAGAAACTGGCTCACATGAGGACCGCCCCAGGAAAGGAAGACCAAGAGTCACCTCTGCTGCGGAGGATAAGTTCATCCGAATCACCAGCCTCAGAAATCGCAGGTTAACAGCAGCTCAGATTAGAGACCAGGTCAATGCCACACAGAGGTCTAGCAGCAGACACATCTCTACAACAACTGTTAAGAGGAGACTGTGTGCCTTCATGGTAAAATAGCTGCTAGGAAACCACTGCTAAGGACAGGCAACAAGCAGAAGAGGCAACAAGCCTCTTTTGGGGCTTGTTTGGGCTAAAGAAAACAAGGAATGGACATTAGACCAGTGGAAATCTGTGCTTTGGTCTGATGAGTCCAAATTTGAGATCTTTGGTTCCAACCACCGTGTCTTTGTGCGACGCAAAAAAGGTGAACGGATGGACTCTACATGCCTGGTTCCCACCGTGAAGCATGGAGGAGGAGGTGTTATGGTGTGGGGGAGCTTTGCTGGTGACACTGTTGGGGATTTATTCAAAATTGAAGGCATACTGAACCAGCATGGCTACCACAGCATCTTGCAGTGTCATGCTATTCCATCCGGTTTGCGTTTAGTTGGACCATCATTTATTTATCAACAGGACTAGGGATGAGCGAACTTTTGAAAAGTTCGGTTCGGTTCGGCGAACATTCGTGAAGTTCGGATTCGTATGAACCGAACCTAAAACAAACCTTGCTATAACGGCTGAATAATTGCAGCTACAATAGTGGGAGTCTGATAGGGTATAGTTTCATTTAGTTGCAGTTGCTATTACAATGAAAAAAGTTGAAAAAATCAAAGTGCAAAAATAGTCGTCGACAGCCAGGTCGACAACATTTGACAGCATTGAAGATGTCCGCTGTCCATGTCATGCCAGAGCACCAAAAACACACGGTAGATCGTGGCACCAGCCCAAGAATAGGCTGCGTTGAAGTCGATGCGGTCTCAGTGACATCACAGGTCAGAAGACAGACAGGCGTACCATTTAATTAGACCTGGTGCACACCAGAACAGGTACACATTAGCCAAGGTGTAAGTGATTACACGGGACATAGGACACAAAGTGCAAGTTGGCAACACCGACAGCATTGCCTTGCTTGGACCCAGTAGGGTGGAAAACAGACATTTGACAGTGGAACCAGCAGCAGTAATAGTACTGTATTGGACCCAGTATGGTTGAGAACAGACAATTGACGGAGGAGGAGGAGGCAGCAGCACTTGATTGCACCCAGGCCAGTACGGTTAAGAACAGACAATTGACGGAGGAGGAGGCGGCAGCACTTGATTGCACCCAGGCCAGTATGGTTGAGAACAGACAATTGATGGAGGAGTAGGCGGCAGCACTTGATAGCACCCAGGCCAGTATGGTTGAGAACAGACAATTGACGGAGGAGGAGGCAGCAGCACTTGATAGCACCCAGGCCAGTATGGTTGAGAACAGAAAATTGACGGAGGAGGAGGCAGCAGCACTTGATAGCACCCAGGCCAGTATGGTTGAGAACAGACAATTGACAGAGGAGGAGGCAGCAGCACTTGATAGCACCCAGGCCAGTATGGTTGAGAAACAGACAATTGACAGAGGAGGAGGAGGCAGCACTTGATAGCACCCAGGCCAGTATGGTTGAGAACAGACAATTGACAGAGGAGGAGGAGGCAGCAGCACTTGATAGCACCCAGGCCAGTATGGTTGAGAACAGACAATTGACGGAGGAGTAGGCGGCAGCACTTGATAGCACCCAGGCCAGTATGGTTGAGAACAGACAATTGACGGAGGAGTAGGTGGCAGCACTTGATAGCACCCAGGCCAGTATGGTTGAGAACAGACAATTGACGGAGGAGGCAGCAGCACTTGATAGCACCCAGGCCAGTATGGTTGAGAACAGACAATTGACGGAGGAGGAGGCAGCAGCACTTGATAGCACCCAGGCCAGTATGGTTGAGAACAGACAATTGACGGAGGAGGAGGAGGCAGCAGCACTTGATAGCACCCTGGCCAGTATGGTTGAGAAGAGACAAGTTGAGGAGGCAGCTCTTGATTGCACCCAGTATGTTTCCAAATAGACAATTGACGGTGGGGGCATTAGTAGGAGCAGTATTCTTTTGGACCCAGAAGGGCCTAGTACAAAGAACTGAAGTTGGAAGCTAAGAATATGCACGCTTGTAAAAATCAGTTTTTATACATGACAAAATGTTGATGTAGAGTTCAGCACAGGACAGTCAACGTTAAAAAAAACCCTCTAACATTACAGGTAGTCTAGTAGGATACGGATACAGTTAAATAGACAGACAACCTCACCCACAGAATCCATGAGGTGAAGAAAGGACATTTAAAAAGGCACAGATTCAAGAAGGCTTTACGCCAGTTCCATTATCCAAAAATACGTGTCCAATTTTCATGAAATGGACACCTCACTGGCACTCGCTTTACAAATTGACGCAACTACTCTGGTGTCAAACCTGTTGAATCTGGGCCTATGGCTGTTGGCGAGACATATATATATATATCTTTGTTACACCAGTTTGATGTCCTAACCGAGTGCAACGCCCAACCCAATGGATGTATGCTTTTGTGTTTTTTTAGTGCTGTCACCAGCTGGCTTAAAGGGAACCTGTCATCTCGGAACCCCCCCTGAACTAGAGTAAGCATTGTATAGTGTAAGTGATGCTGAATCCAAATATGTAAGCTTTATCTTCATACTCACTTCCATTCTGATGCTGTGCTCCCACAAACCTGCAGTAAAATGCACTCAGTGGACTCTTCTTTGAGTCCTCTCCATTATGTGAGTGAGCACTGGAGTCCACTGAGTGCATTTTACTGCAGGTTTGTGGGAGCACGGCGTCGGAATGGAAGTGAGTATGAAGATAAAACTTACATATTCGGATTCAGCACCACTTACACTATACACCGCTTACTCTAGTTCAGGGGGTGTTTCGGAGATGACAGGTTCCCTTTAAAGGATAAGTCCGGGCAATTTATAAGTTTCTGGTTCAAGTAAGGGCACAGAAAATTATTAATTGCCTGGACTTATCTTTTAAAGTGGGTAGGGGAAAAACCCCTGATGGGGTATGGGAGTGACCTTCCCGCCCTCTCTTTGGTCACTCCCAAAAAACCTCACCCTATGGGTACCTTCACATGTGGCTGCAGGTCTGCTGAGTAAAATCCACAGGGCATTTTTATACCATTCACCAAAAGGCGTTAAGTACTATGGTGCCGTCCGGACATACGCAGTTCTGCGCTGAACTGGGTATTTGCGTCCAGCCCCATAGTACTGAAGGTGGCATAAAATCAGCCAACGATGCGCTGTGATTTTAGGCAGCAGAGAACCCCAAAAAAGCATCCCATTGTAAAGGCACCCGTAAATAAGGCAAGTTAACCTGCCTTTCAGCAACTGTTTGTTGCTGTAACTAACTGTGGAGGTTTTTTATATCACAGTTGAAGGACAGCAGCCTCCGTGATATATACCCCATAGACAGCCTTATTCCACGCGTGACTGCATGAGAGGCATGAAATCATTCGCACAGAGAAGAACCCCATCGGGATTTGCGGTGCGAGATTTTACTACTCTCATGATATCAACAAAATACCTCAAGAACAGTTAGTACCCGCTCGCAAAACGGTGAGTAGTGTTCCTTGGCACGGGTGCCAGGGATAGAACCCCACGGCTATAGTTCACAAAAGGTGAAATCCCCACTTTGTGAAGCATAGTCGTGGGGATTATTTTAGGGATGGTACTGTTCTTGGGGTATGGGTTACGATGTTACCCGCCACACTGAGCACCCTCTCTGACGCAACACTACTGGCTGGGCAGGACAGCAGAGCCAAAGAAAACTCTGCCAGTTGAGGCCAAATGTCCAGTTTCTCTACACGGGGTCGGTGACACTTTGGGGCAGGGTACAATCCAGGTAGGCAGTGACCTGGTGGGTGAGCTCATGCCACGCCTTGAGTCCGGTGTTGTGTCCCCTCTTCAGCAGCTGGCTGCATGAAATCGCTCATCAGTGATTGGAGGCTGTAGCGACTTCTCACGCCTCCACTAGTAGTGGTGGTAGTGGAGCGCGCTGGTTCCCCCGAGAGGATGTTGTCTGGGAACCTGGCTGGTCTTGCTGGTAAGTTGAGACCAACTGACTGGTGAGTAGGTCCCGGTAGCACACCAGTTTTGCCTCCCTCTCTGATGGCGGAAAAAATTCTGCCATTTTGCGGCGGAAGCGAGGGTCCACCAGGGTGGCCAGCCAGTATTGGTCCCTCTGGCGGATGTCCACAATCCGGCTGTCATTCCTGAGACACTCCCGCAGACACCTTGCCATCTGCACCAAGGACAATGAGCGCCTCTCCTCTCCACTGTCCTCAGTATAGTTCCAGGGTCTGCTGGGGTCTTCCTCCTCTTCCTCTACCACCTCATCCTCCATCTCCTCCTGTGATTGAGAGGCAGAGAAGCCAGGTGGCGGTGTGTGGAATGGCTGGGAGTAGACATCTTTCTCACCCTCCATCTGCACTTCATCCATCTCTGGGCTCAAGGCGATGTTCAGCCTTGGAGTGGTGGCCTGGGAATCCTCGCTGATGATGGTTTTCAGTGCACTTTCCAGAACATGGACGAGTGGGATGATGTCGTTGATCCCATAATCATGCCTGCTCAAAAGGGATCAACAATTGGCAGACTTCACGCATCATCTGCCAGTGTGTGACTTGGAAGTCGCAGTGTGGCGTGAAGCTGCCTGATTGCCCCATGAGGTAGTCTGTAATGGCTGACCTTTGCTCGTACAGGCGGTCCAGCATATGGAGGGCAGAATTCCAGCGTGTTGGCACGTCGCAGATTAGCCGATGTTGGGGCAGACTGTGCTGTCTCTGGATCCTGAGCAGGGTGTTCCTTGCAGTGTAGGAGTGGCTGAAGTGTTTGCACACTCTGCGTGACATCCTCATAAGGTCTTGTAGTGCAGGAAATGATTGAAGAAACCTGTGCACTATGCCGTTTAGCACATGTGCCATACAAGGTGTATGACTCAGCCCTCCCTGCTGCACTGCAGAGACAATGTTCCTCCCATTGTCTGCTACTACACTTCCCACCGTTAGTTGACATGGGGTCAGCCATTCATCTATCTCCTCCCTGATGGTCCGGAGGAGCTCCTGCCCACTGTGGTTCCGTTCACCCAGGCTCACCAAATGGAGGACAGCCCGAGAGCGCCGGGCCTGACATCGGTGGTAAGACACCGGGGCAGGTTGGACTGCAGTCAAAGCGGCAGATGGTTGCAAGGTGGTGGAGGCAGAACTTGTGCTTCCCGCTGCTGGGCCCCTAAAGCACCGTGGAGGTGACAGTGGCAAGAATGGGCCAACTTCCTGATGTTCTTCTGGGAGGATGTTGACCCAATGGGCAGTAACAGACATGTACTGCCCTTGCCCATAATTTGAGGACCAGACATCAGCACTTAGGTGCACGGTCTTGGACACCGAGAGTCCCAATGAGTTGCCAACCTTTTTCTGCACATAACTGTGCAGTGATGGGACAGCTTTGCCAGAGATGTAGTGGCGGCTGGGGACTCGCCATCTGGGGTGCACACATGCCATGAAATCCCTGAAAGGCTGGGAGTCCACAAGGTTGAAGGGCAGGGACTAAAGCACCAGCAGCTTAACCAGGTGTCCGGTGAGTTTCTGGGCCATGGGGTGGCTGCTGGAATACACCTGAAGCCTGCCCATGGACTCAGTCACGGATTGCTGCCTCATTAGCGGTGTACATGGCAGTGACACTGTGCTGGTGCTGGCACCTGAGGCTGACGAGCCCTGAGTTCCACTGAGAGGATGCTGAATGATGGGATCTGCAGTGTATGGTGCATCCTGACAGGAGGTGGTATTGGGGTCACAGTTCTTCCAGGCCTGTTGGTGTTGCCTTTCCATATGCTTTCGCATCGATGTTGTCCCGAGATTATCACCCCTACCACGACTGACCCTCTCATTGCACAGCAGGCACAAAGTGATGTGCTTATCTTTCCCCAGGCGGAAGAACTGCCAGACGACAGAGGACCGTGGTTTGCTGACAGCCACGGGGGGTCTTGCTGGCTGTTGACTGCCACTGCTGCCTGAGGGTGCCCTCTCAGGACCAAGGCTTTGAGAGGGTGATCTCTGCCTGGTAGCTTGTCTTCTACCCCTCCCTCTTGTGCCTCGGTTCCTTGCAACAGTGGGATGTTGCTGCGTCGGTGGCACCTCTATTTCCTCCCCTGATGATGAGGATGATGCTGCTTGAGGGCGCCACGTCCAATCAGCGACATCATCATCAAACTCTTCACCACTGCTACTTTCCTCCGGTGGCTGGGACAGGATATCAGGTGTGGCACTGGATGCCCCTCCCTGGCTCTGTTGACTGCTTACAGCCAACACCTCCTCTGGAGTCTCAGTACGTTTCACCCGCTGACTTTGGTGGACTTCCTCCTCCTCCTCCTCATCACTAAAAAGTGGTAGAGACTCCAAGGGCAGATCAAGGTTTGCCAAGAGTTCCCTTGCAGAAGGTGCCCCAAAGGTGAGTGGCATTCTAATAACAGGGGACGGGGCAGAGGACTCTCGCTGACCGTCCCATGTAAGGGTGGTGTCGAATGATCCAGCCGATGCTTGACTCCTCATTTGGGAGCTTTGGGCGGTGGAACTGGAGGATTGGGTAAGCCAATCTAGAACCGCTGGCTGTGTGATTCTTACATGACCAGTGGGCCTGGTGCTGCCACTTCTCCTACCCTCACCGCCTGCTGTTGCACTCTTTGCCTGGGAAGTGCTGGAAGTAGGACGCTTGGACATATTTTTATTTGGTTGGGGGAAAATGAAATGAATATGATGTATTTTTTTTATACTTTTTTAAACTTTATTTATTTTTTTTATAACTTTTTTTAATTTTTTAACTTTTTTAATAACTTTTTTATCACTTTTTTTTGTTTCTTTTTTTTTTGTTTGTTGCGGCTAAATGGGGTTGACGGCACCCAGCAGAGCAGCAATGTGTAGCGTGTACTATCGGTTACTCTTTTCTCACTTTTCTCTCCCTATTTCTTTTTTTTATCTCCCTACCTCTCCCTAGATCTCACAATTTTTTTATTTAAATGCCTATCTCTCCCTATCTCTACCTATCTCTTGATTTCTCAGCCTCTTTCCCTATCTATCACCTTATCTTCTATATCTAGCTTTCTCTTCCTCTCTCCTGCTTCTCTCACTAACCCTTTCTATTCCTTATCTATCTCTCCCTGTAGTTATCTACTTGTTTGGCTATCTATCTATCTATATCTTTTCTCTCTCTGTCTAATACTAAGCTCCTCTCTCTCTGATGTCTGGCGACGCACTGACAAGATTTCGGCGCGCTCAGGCACTTCAGGGGCTGTGGGGTGACGTCACACATCTTGTTTTTCACAGAAAACCAGGATACAAGGGATTATAGGAGTAATAATCCCTTGTATCCTGGTCTATTCTGTGAAAAAAGTACAGTTTTGTGTCGCCGTTTTTTTTTGTAACCAGATTCGTTACGAACTTTTTCAAAGTTCGGTGACGAACCGAACTTTTGGCAAAGTTCGGAACGAATCTGGATTGTTACGATTCGGTTCGCTCATCCCTAAACAGGACAATGACCCCAAACACACCTCCAGGCTGTGTAAGGACTATTTGACCTCTTTGAATGAGAAGGTGTGTCCAAACTTTTGGTTTGTACTGTATATATATATATATATATATATATATATATATATTTATACACATGAAGCTCCTTTTGGGGTGCATCTGCACTTCTGATAGGAGGCACAACCAGTCACAGATCCTGTCTCCTCTTTTCTTGGCTTGCTTCTCTCTATTGTACACAACACACACAATTCTTCTTTGGAATCCTAACTTTTCCCTTCACTGTCCCTGGCAATAAGTTTGCCAGGGACAGTGAATTGCTCCCGAATTGCTTTTTCACTGTCCCTGACTCCCTAAGATCGTTTCCCTGACAGACAGTGTAAGACCCCCCCCCCCCCTCATTCACAGCCCAGCACAGAATGGCTTCTGCTCATTCTGCTAGTGCACCTCTCTGTCTACTGCAGCACTGATTGGATCTCAGGTTGACATATAGCCTGAGAGTCAATTAGGGCAAGTCCTTCCCCCTACTTCCTCTCAGGGTCATGTGAGAATCTTACTTCTTCCTCCCTAGTAGGGATGAGCGAACCGAACCGTAACGAACCAGATTCGTTACGAACTTTCCCAAAAGTTCGGTTCGTCACCGAACCGAATTTTGACAAAGTTCGTAACGAATCTGGTTAAAATAACGGCGACGCAAAATATACGCATATTTATTGAGAATGTACGCTAATGCGTACGTATTCCATTAAGTAGCGTACTTTTAACAACGCTACACTGTATGTTCGTTACTTGAGTAGGAATGTTCGCAGACGCAGTATATGAGTACGCTAATGCGTACATATTCAGTTAAGTAGCGTACCTTTGACAACGCTAGACTGTATGTTCGTTACTTGTGTAGGAATGTTTGCGGACGCAGTGCATGCGTACGCTAATGCGTACATATTCATTTAGTTAAGTAGCGTACCTTTGACAACGCTAGACTGTATGTTCGTTATTTGTGCGGGAATGTTCGCATTAGCGTACGCATTAGTGTAGATTCTAAAATATGCGTAGATTTTGCGTCGCCGTTGTTGAAGTCACTTGGATTTTTTCCACTTTTTTCATTGTAATAGCAACTGCAAATAAACGAAACTGTACCCTATCTGACTCCCATTATTGTAGAAGCAATTATTCAGCCGTTATAGCAAGGTTCGTTTTAGGTTCGGTTCGTACGAATCCGAACTTCAAGAAAGTTCGCCGAAGCGAACCGAACCGAACTTTTCAAAAGTTCGCTCATCCCTACTCCCTAGTGTTTTTTTTTACTTCCGACATGTGCACTAAAATGGTGCTATGCGCTGTTTTAGTGTATTTTTCTGACACAAACCCGCTAAGATTCAGACTGGTCTGAACTGGTTCGCTCATCACAAAAGTTAGAGATATTTGTCATTCGGGTGAAATTTATGGAAAACATAAAAAGTTCACATTACAGTGATATTATATCATGAAAATAGGGCATTTAAGTGGAAGCATGTCATGGTGATTTCCTCATCTTTATTGAAATAGAAGGTAACAACGGTGCTGGGTATACCCCCACAAAAAATGTCAATGTCTCAAGAACTTGTCATGTGGCCTTGAGCATCAATTACAGTTTGAAAACAACGTCTCATGCTGTTCACAAGTCAACTTATTGTCTGCTGAGGCATCCTACTCTTCTTGAAGGGTCGGCCCTTAGGTCATGAGGTTCTTAGGTACAGAGTTACGAGCCTCTACCTGGTGACTCAGCTGATCCCATAGGTTTTCAATGGGATTCAGGTCTGGAGAAAGTGCAGGTCACTCTATTTGAGGTACTCCAATCTCTTAATGACCTAGATGAGATGGCGCATTGTCGTCCATGAAGATGAAATTAGGCCTGTGTTGTTTATGCAGAGGCACAGTGACTGGATTAATGATGTTATTCAAGTAGTAACGGTTTGTAGGGGCGTAGCCTGGCAGCGGAGCCGCATGCACGCAGATGTGTGAGCTCTGCTGAGGATCGTAAAGGAGCGGGCTATTAAACTTTTCTTTCCGGCACAAACATGGGCAAAAACAGCCGTGACAAGCCTAAAGAGATCCCTTGACCCACCAGACAGGTCCCTGGGCAAGGAGATCTCGACCGCTTTGTGAAGAAAGCCTGTACATAGTAGGCGAGGAGACCCGACAAAATGGCGCCTTCTCAGGAAGTGCACGCCAGACACGAGGCTACGGACTCAGAAGAGGGAGAGGGTAGCGGCACAAAAGCCACAGCTACCAGGGACAACTTACCAGTTTCTAGAACCTTTATGCGCCAGCTGCTTGCGGACGCACTTGACCCACTAATGCAAGAATTGAAAGACCTCAAACAGGTTCTGAGGCAAGTGGGCGACCGAGTTCAGACACTGGAAACTTCCCAGACAGCCATCATGGACTTTGGTACGTCAGTCTCTCACAAATTAGACCACACTCAAGCACACTTAAACTACCTTTACAATCAACTTGAAGACCAAGATAACTGTGGGAGATGCAATAACTTGCGTTTAAAAGGCTTCCCTGAAACTATCCCAGCAGACGCCATTATACCCACACTTACCAAATTCTTCACAGACCTTCTAGGGTCGGAGCATACAGCAGAAATCTCCTTTGAAAGAGCCCATAGAGCTCTCAGACCTACTCCAGTCCCTGCTGATCCTCCACGGTACATTATATGTAAACTAACTCATTTTCAAACTAAAGAGAAAATAATGAAAGCAGCGAGGTCCTCTCCTCACCTTCACCATGAGGGAGCTGCTATCTCGATTTTTCAAGACCTTTCCCCATTAACCCTGAAGAAAATAAGATCCCTTCGTCCACTCCTAGATGTGTTGAAAGAACGTAGACTGACTTATAGATGGCTGTTCCCATTCGGCCTTCTTATCAACACCCCAGAAAGGAAGACAGTCATACGCACTCATACAGACGTGGAACGCATGTACGATTTCTTAGGCGTTGAGGATCTACAAATTCTAGAATGGAACTCTGTTCAAGAACTTACACTCTTGCCAGCTCTTCCCCTGATCGTCCCATGGACTCCAGCGGGCTCTGGTAAAGCACAGCGACAGAAAAGGAAATCGGGCAAACTCACACCCAGAAGGATTCAAGTTGATACTGATTGATTGCCTTGAGCGTGACATTTCTCTCCTATACCTCAGTTCTCCATGTGGTCAGATTGTTCTAATTATTGACTCCCAAGTTTGGGAAAAAAAAGAAAAAGGTCTTTCTTTTGCTGTCTTTTATTTAACCTCCTCCTTCTCCTGCTCTATCTTTTGATTTTATATCTACCTAGATACTGATATACCCAGTGACTCTCTTTCCTAATGTGAACGTAACCCATGTTACAGTGAGCTGCCCGCTCCTTATACCTGATCCACCTATTTGGCAGTCTACGCCTGCTATGTGTTGTTACTTACAGCTCCACTCAGGAGCCGAATTTGCTGTTACACGTTACTACTCCTGTGTTCTAGCGTCAAGAAAGTATATCATACAGAAACACCAGACAGAGAATGTTGGTTTTGATAGATATATATACAAGAGGGTATTGTTCTTGTTCTCTTTCTTGTTCAATTTTTGTTCTCCATCCCTTTTCCCTTTCCTTAATCCTATAAGGGCTTCGAATTGTATTTCAAACTGAATAGAAATCACCTAACTCAAATCTTTCATCGGTCTATAGGTATTGGATCCGTGGATCTCTTGCAATGTATGTTGGTTCATAGCATATACGATTATATGGCCTCATCTATATACTGTCTAAATGATTGTGGTTAAGATATGTTCCTATAATGTGAGAGAGTTGAATGTTCCCGCGAAGCTGAGTCAGATCTGTAATATGCTGAAAAAACTTAAAACCGATATCTTCCTCCTGCAAGAAACTCATTTAAGAGAAATCAAATCCCTCATTTAAAACACCTAGTGTTTAATCAGTGGTTCCACAGTACCTCCCCCGATTCAGCTTCAAAAGGCGTCAGTATCGCCATTCACAGGCAACTCTCCTTTGTGGTGCGTTCAACTCTCATAGACGACCAAGGCCACTATGTGTTTATTAAAGGGATGCTAGGCACGCAGTTGATTACTATAGGAAATATGTATGCGCCAAATACTAACCAAACACCTTGGCTCAGAAATATCTTGGTGATTTTCCAGAAATTTGCTGAAGGTGCAACCTTGTTAGGCGGTGATCTGAACGTGGCTCTCCACCCGGAGATGGATACATCCACAGGTACCTCATCTCTTTCTGGTATATCACTCAGATACATACGTAACAACTTGGCTAAAACGGGGCTAGTAGACAGCTGGAGAGCCTTAAACCCCACCTCCAAGGACTATACATACTACTCCCCTGCCCATTCCTCATTCCAAAGGCTAAACTACATCTTTGTTTCCACTTCCCTTCTCCCCCTTTGCAAAAAAGCATCAATAGGTTCAAAAAATTATCAGATCACGCTCCAGTATTCTTGCAGTTTCATTCCCATAGCATCCCGAAAACGGAAATGATCTGGAAGTTAAATGAAACTGTTTTACACAACCCTAAAAATGTAGACTTTTTTATTAACAAATTGAAAGATTATTTTACCATTAATGCAACGGGGGACGTGTCATCTAGTGTAATTTGGGAGGTTCACAAAGCTGTAGTAAGAGGTCACTTTATCTCATTGGGTACGCACATTAAAAAGTTCAGAGAGGCAGAAATACTGTCTTTGCAAACCAAAATTCATGCTCTAGAATCTAAACATAAAAAACATCTAACTCAGGAAATCCTCCAAGACCTAGAACACCTTAGATCCCAACTTAAAAACAAACTAAATGATAGATCGGCCAAACTGTATTTATCGTCTAAATTCAAGTATTATGCCCATGGGGATAAGGCCACCAAATTCATGCTTGCACAACTAAAGAAGAGACAGGTCCATTCCTACATACACTCTATCCAGTCTTCCTCTGCACAACCTCTATTGCAAACTAGACAAACAGCAGCCAGATTCACTGAATATTACAAGCAGCTATACAACATCAAAGGGCCCTCCCATCCTCTCCTTAGATAACACTGAATCTAACCACATAAAGCAATGGCTAGCCTCCCTTAAACTCCCTACTCTCTCACCAGAGCAAGAAGAGACCCTGTCTGGTCCCTTTACACTCTCAGAGCTGAAGAATGCTCTCAAACACACCCCTTTGCATAAGAGCCCAGGATCCGATGGTTTAACCATGAAATATTATGACTCATTTCAGGATATTCTCTTTCCTTACCGTCTTAATGTGTGTAATTCCTTATGGAAAGGTAATGCACTGCATACTCACATGCTTTCAGCTCAAATAACTATCATTCCCAAAGAAGGAAAGGACCCGTCAATGTGTTCTAGTTATCGTCCGATCTCCCTTTTGAACAATGACTTAAAATTGATAGCTAAAATGTTAGCTCTTAGACTACAACCGCTCTTACCCCAATTAATTTATATGGAACAAGTTGGTTTCATCAGTGGCCAGGAGGGACAGATGAACACCAGCAGGATGATTAACATTAGAGATGAGCGAGCACTAAAATGCTCGGGTGCTAGTTATTCGAGATGAACTTTTCCCGATGCTCAGGTGCTCGTTTCGAGTAACGAACCCCATTGAAGTCAATGGGAGACTCGAGCATTTTTTGCAGGGGACCAAGGCTCTGCCTAGGGAAGGCTGGGTGAAAACCTGGAAACCTCAGAAAATGATGGAAACACCACGGAAATGGACAGGAAACAGCAGGGGCAGCATGCATGGATGCATCTGAGGCTGCCTAATCCCACCATTACCCCAAATTCTCAGGCAACAGCCTGGTGGTTACCCTCATGGCAATTGTGCTCACCCAGACCAAGAAAGGCGAGGCACATGCCCATCACATGTTAGGGAAGCACCCAACTAGGTGCAAAGAAAAATTGTTTAGAGAGAGGGCCTGTAGGTGGAACTCCGGAAAAATTGTTTGGAGAGAGGGCCTGTAGGTGGACCTCTGGAAAAATTGTTTAGAGAGAGGGCCTGTAGGTGGACCTCCGGTAAAATTGTGGTAAAAGAGTGCCAGTTGGACCTCTAAAAAATTGTGTTTTTTGGGTCAGCGTTAGGCAAAGACGACAAGGAGGAGGAGGAGTAGGAGGAGTAGAGAAGAGAAATCGGATACATAAGTAATGTTAATCTTTAGCTGCTTTCCCCCGGAGGAGGTTTGAATTCCGGTGAAATCCAGGCTTTGTTCATTTTAATAAGCGTCAGCCTGTCAGCGCTGTCAGTTGACAGGTGTGTACGCTTATCGGTGATGACGCCACCAGCTGTACTGAATACCCGCTCTGACAACATGCTAGCGGCAGGGCAGGCCAGAACCTCCAAGGCGTACAGCGCCAGTTCAGGCCACGTGTCCAGCTTTGAAACCCAGTAGTTGTATGGAGCAGAGTGATCGGTCCGGACGTTGGTATGGTCAGCTAGGTACTCCCTCACCATCTTTCTGTAAAGCTCACCCCTACTCTGCCTAGACTGGGGACAGGTGACAGTGTCTTGTTGGGGTGACATAAAACTGGCAAAGGCCTTGGAGAGTGTTCCCCTGCCAGTGCTGGACAAGCTGCCTGCTCGCCTCCTCTTCCCCGCTATTTGGCCCACAGAACCATGCCCTCTGCCGCTAGCGGCGTCAGATGGAATGGATTGTTTCAGCTTGTGCATCAGGGCCTGTTGATATTGATTCACTTTCATACTCCTTTCCTCTACAGGGATGAGAGTGGAAAGGTTCTGCTTGTACCGTGGATCCAGGAGAGTGAACACCCAGTAATCGGTGTTTGAAGAAATGCTTTTAATGCGAGGGTCATGGGATAGGCAGCCTAACATGAAGTCTGCCATGTGCGCCAGAGTCCCAACACGCAAGAATTCCCTCTCCTCACTGGCCTGACTCTCCATTTCCTCCTCCTCCTCCTCCAAGTCCACCTCTTCAGCCCATACACGCTCAAGAGTTAAGGACTGAGCACTGGTACCCTCTTCTGTCTCGCCGACATTCTCCTCCTCTTCCTCCTCATCCTCATCCCCCTCCTCCGATACGCGCTGAGAAACAGACCGGAGGGTGCTCTGGCTATCAAGCGACGTATCTTCCTCCACCGTCTCTTGTGACAAGCGCAAAGCATCCGACTTGATGCTGAGCAGTGAGTTTTTCAACAGGCAAAGCAGCGGGATGGTGAGGCTGATAATGGCGGCATCGCCGCTGACCATCTGTGTTGACTCCTCAAAGTTGCTCAACACCTGGCAGATATCAGACATCCACGTCCACTCCTCATTGTAGACTTGAGGAATCTGCGTGACTTGACGACCAGTTCTGGTGGAAGTTGACATCTGGCAGTCTACAATGACTCTGCGCTGCTGGTAAACTCTGGATAACATGTTTAATGTCGAATTCCATCTTGTGGGCACGTCGCACAACAGTCGGTGAGCGGGCAGTTGTAGGTGGCGCTGCGCTGCCCTGAGAGTGGCAGCATCTGTGGTCGACTTGCGTAAAATGCGCACAGATGCGGCGCACCTTTGTGAGCAAATCAGACAGATTGGGGTATGTCTTGAGGAACCGCTGAACTATTAGATTGAACACGTGGGCCAGGCATGGCACATGTGTCAGTTTGCCGAGTTGCAGAGCCGCCACCAGGTTACGCCCGTTGTCACACACAACCATGCCTGGCTTGAGGTTCAGCGGTGCCAGCCACAGATCGGTCTGCGCCGTGATGCCCTGTAACAGCTCTTGGGTGGTGTGCCTTTTGTCACCTAAGCTCAGCAGTTTGAGCACCACCTGCTGGCGCTTACCCACGGCACTGCTGCTGCGCCTAGAGCTACCGACTGAAGGCGCCGTGCCCACGGATGGTAATTCGGAGGAGGAGATGGAGGAGGAGGAGGGGTCGGAGGAGGAAGCATAGTACATCTGAGAGACCGTGACCGAGGTAGGCCCCGCAATCCTCGGTTTGGGCAGTACATGAGCGGCCCCAGGGTCAGACTCGGTCCCAGCCTCCACCAAGTTAACCCAATGTGCCGTCAGGGAGATATAGTGTCCCTGCTCGGAAGCACTTGTCCACGTGTCCGTGGTTAGGTGGACCTTCTCAGAAACAGCATTGGTCAGGGCACGGATGATGTTCTCTGACAAGTGCTGGTGTAGGGATGGGACGGCACATCGGGAAAAATAGTGGCGGCTGGGGACCGAATACCGAGGGGCAGCCACCGCCATGAGATTGCGAAAGGCCTCGGTCTCTACCAGCCTATAGGGCAGCATCTCCAGGCTCAGCAATTTGGAGATGTGTACGTTGAGGGCTTGGGCATGTGGGTGGGTGGAACTGTATTTCCTCTTGCGCTCCAGCGTCTGCTGTAAAGACAGCTGAACGCTGCGCTGGGACACATTGGTGGACGCTGTGGAGGATCGTGGAGCTAAAGTGTGGTTTTCTGGCGGGAGGCGCTCGTGCCGGGGTCCTGGGCAGGGTGTTGACTAGCAGAGGCAGCGAGTGACACAGGGGAAGGAGCAGTGGTGTGACCCGCAGGAGGTGAACGGCCTTGGTTCCATTGAGTGGGGTGTTTAGCACTCATATGCCTGCGCATGCTGGTGGTGGTTAGGCTAGTAGTGGTGGCACCCCTGCTGATCCTGGTGTGGCACAGGTTGCACACCACAGTCCGTCGGTCATCCTCACTTTCTTTAAAGAACCTCCAGACTTGCGAACATCTAGGCCTCACCACGGGAACTTCACTACGTGAAACAGTTGCTGCTGATGCACTAGCTCTGGCCCTGCTTCTCCCTCTGGCCACACCACTGCCTCTTCCAACCTGTTCTAGTGCAGCACTCGCATCTGCCTTAGAAGCACTGTCTTCACTCGGCTTATCAACCCAGCTTGGGTCAGTCACCTCGTCATCCTCCGATTCCTCAGTCTGCTCTCCCCTCGGACTTCCTGCCCTGACAACAACTTCACCACTGTCTGACAACCGTGTCTCCTCATCGTCCGACACCTCTTTACACTCTTCTTCCACTAAGTAAACAATGTCATCATCATCACCCACAGACTGCGACAGTTGGAAAACTTGGGCATCGTGAAAGAGGTCAGCAGCAACCTGAGAAGTGGTTTGTGACTCTGGGAAGGGTCCAGAAAACAGTTCCTCAGAGTATGCCGGATCGCATTCCAAATTTTCCTGGGAGGGGGCAGACTGGGGGGAAGGAGGTTTAGGTGGAGGAGCCAGAGGAGTGCTCTCTTGGGTAACGTGGATGGACTGCGTGGAAGATTGGTGGACAAATTATTTGAAGCATTGTCCGTAATCCACGACATCAGCTGTTCGCACTATTGTGGTTTCAACAGTCCTCTACCACGTGTCCCTGTAAGTTGAGACATGAAGCTAGGGAGTGTAGCTCTGCGGCGTTCCCCTGCTCCCTCATCAGCAGGTACTGTCTCACCCTGCCCAGGACCACGGCCTCTGCCCCCTGCAGTAATTGAATGCCCACGCCCACGCCCTCGTCCTCGACCCTTAGCCCTGGGGTTCAACAGGGCTGTATATAAGTGTATTATATAAAAAAATAAAAATAAATGGGACTGCTGTACTGAAACCCACAAACTTGTTCAATCTGAACAAGAAAATATATAGGTGGATAAGTTAGAGCAAAATTACGTATGTTATTACGTACCGTGCAGTATGGAGCAATTACACTGAAACTATTAGATTAGGCAGACTTGGTCTGCTTAAGTCCAACCCAGACAAATGTTGCACAGAGATTTTTGTAATGTAGCTGTATCAGTGAGAGCAAATGACCTTTTTTAATTAAGTGACGTACAGAATGTGTCACCTGGACAGAAAATACGGATTGTGCTTTGTATATAGCTGGATAAGTTCGAGCAAAATTACGTATGTTATTAAGTACCGTGCAGTATGGAGCAATTACACTGAAACTATTAGATTAGGCAGACTTGGTCTGCTTAATTGCAACCCAGACAAATGTTGCACAGAGATTTTTGTAATGTAGCTGTATCAGTGAAAGCAAAAGACCTTTTTTAATTACGTGACGTACAGAAAATACGGATTGTGGTTTGTAGTGACTGGACAGCTGAACTGTGACACACAGAATGGTTCCACACAGCTGTATGAAATGGATTTGTATCACTGAGATAAAACTATTTTTTTTTATATGTTTTTTTTATATATATATATATTTTTTTTTTTTAACGTGACGTGCAGAAACTATCAGAGAGCAAACTCAGCCCCTGCTGACTGTGGCTATTTTGACTGCAACCCAGACAAATGTCGCACAGAGATTTTTGTAATGTAGCTTTATCAGTGAGAGCAAAAGACCTTTTTTAATTACGTGACGTACAGAATGTGTCACCTAGACAGAAAATACGGAGTGTGGTTTGTGGTGAGTGGACAGCTGAACTGTGACACACAGAATGGTTCCACACAGCTGTATGAAATGGATTTGTATCACTGAGATAAAACAACAAAAAAACTATTTTTTTATATGTTTTTATATATATATATATATATATATATTTTTTTTTTTAACGTGACGTGCAGAAACTATCAGAGAGCAAACTCAGCCCCTGCTGACTGTGGCTATTTTGACTGCAACCCAGACAAATGTAGCACAGAGATTTTTGTAATGTAGCTGTATCAGTGAAAGCAAAAGACCGTATTTGATTACGTGACGTACAGAATGTGTCACCTAGACAGAAAATACGGAGTGTGGTTTGTGGTGAGTGGACAGCTGAACTGTGACACACAGAATGGTTACACACAGCTGTGTGAAATGGATTTGTATCACTGAGATAAATCAACATAAAAACAATTTTTTTATATATATATTTTTTTTATATTTTTATTTTATATATATATATATTTTTTTTTAACGTGACGTGCAGAAACTATCAGAGAGCAAACTCAGCCCCTGCTGACGGGGGCTATTTTGACTGCAACCCAGACAAATGTCGCACAGAGAATTTTGTAATGTAGCTGTATAAGTGAGAGCAAAAGACCTTTTTCACTGACGTGACGTACAGAATGGGTCACCTGGACAGAAAATACGGATTGTGCTGACTGAACAGCTGAACTGTGACACACAGAATGGTTACACACAGCTGTGTGAAATGGATTTGTATCACTGAGATAAAACAAAAAAACTATTTTTTTATATATTTTTTTTTTATATATTTTTTTTTATATATATATATTTTTTTAACGTGACGTGCAGAAACTATCAGAGAGCAAACTCAGCCCCTGCTGATGGTGGCTATTTTGACTGCAACCCAGACAAATGTCGCACAGAGATTCTTCTAATGTAGCTGTATCAGTGAAAGCAAAAGACCGTATTTGATTACGTGACGTACAGTATGGGTCACCTGGACAGAAAATACGGATTGTGGTTTGTGGTGAGTGGACAGCTTAACTGTGACACACAGAATGGTTCCACACTGCTGTATGAAATGGATTTGTATCTCTGAGATATAACAATAAAAAAAAAGTGTTATATATGGCGATAGCTGCACTACTAGTGCCAGCCAGCCCAGCCAGGAGACAAAAATAAAATGTCTTGTAGCCCTTAGAAGGGCTGTTGGGTTCTTTTGAGATCACTCCTGCCTAACAAAGAACTAAATGCAGGCCCTAACACTCTCCCTGAAACGCAGCAGCTCTATCCCTAATGACATCCAGACAGCATCTGAGCTGAGCACCGCGGGCAGTCACTAGTATATTCCAGGGTCACCTGATCAGGCCAGCCAACCCCTGCTATCGACATGTAAGGGCCCCACGTGATGCTGGGTGTACCGCAGTGTCTCCTGGCTTGTGATTGGCTGAGTTTATAGGCGGCAAAAATTCAAAATGCGGGAGATGCCATTTCCTCGAGCATGGTGAGATACTCGTCCGAGCAGCGAGCACTTACGAGTACCGTAATACTCGAACGAGCACCAGGTTCGGACAAACATGCTCGCTCATCTCTAATTAACATCATTCAACATGCCCATAACACCTCAACCCCGCTAGTCCTTCTTGGCACTGATGCCGAGAAGGCCTTTGATAGAGTAGATTGGATGTATATGAGACACGCCTTAAGTAGCTTCCACATACCTGACACTTTCATAAAAGTGGTCATGGCCATGTATAGCAAACCAAGCGCATGGGTCCCGGTGAATGGTACTTTGTCACCCCCATTTACCATCAGTAACGGGACTAGACAGGGTTGTCCGCTCTCCCCTCTCCTGTTTGCTCTCTCATTGGAACCACTTCTACAGACTTTTAGACTTGACCCCCACATACAAGGTATAAAAATTGGTAATGCTACTCATATGCAAGCTGCATTCGCAGATGACCTTCTTTTAATCATTACCAACCCCATGGAAGCATTTCCTGCCATCCACTCGATTTTAGATAAATACGGGGCCATATCTAACTTCAAAGTGAATTTCTCCAAGTCACTTGTCTTGAATGTTACCCTAGACCCACATACACAGCAAATTTTAGAACATTGCTCTCCCTTTACTTGGACCACCCACTTTATTTCATTCTTAGGTATTAAACTCACATCTCATCCTTCTGCTCTTTATAAGGAAAATTATGTACAGTTACCTAAAATAATAACCACCCTACTTAAATCTTGGGATATTCCCTTCACGTCCTGGTTTGGCCGTCGATCTCTGATTAAAACGATCATCCTCCCAAAAATACTATACTATCTCCAAGTTTTACCCATCCATTTACCCAATTCCTTCTTCGATCAAATTCGAGGGATCCTCTCTAGATTTTTATGGAAGGAAACCAGACCTAAATTACCTCATGTGCAAGTGATAAAGCCCTCCTCTGGAGGAGGCCTTGGTTTCCCCGATTTCCACCTTTACTATAAAGCAATACAGGGCACAAGAGTCTTGGACTGATTGAGATCTCCCCCCGATAGATTAGATGTACTGACTGAACAAGCCATGGTAGATATCCCGCTGCGAGCTTTAGTCCTGACAAACGTATATAAGTTGGCTGCACAAAGAGATATTGTTAGCCCATTGGTTCGTAACACCTTGAAAGTGTGGAACTCCTGCTTGAAAGACAAACTGCTTAGCGCCCACCTTTCCCCGTTATTACAAATTAGAGGCATTTTTGTGAGACGGTCCACAAGAGTTCAGATGTTCCCTTACAGATCCCTGTAAACTTAATACAACATCAGTGGGGGAATATTTAGCTGTCTCTCAAATTACACCTCCCCCAGACTTAGACTCAACTTCTCTCACAAACTTCACCTGCTTTCAGAGAGCTAATTTCTTGAAAGCAGTTAAGAAGATTAGCGTGCCACTGAACATACATCCTTCCTCTTTTGAAATAATAGTTTTAAGTACAAAGACCCCAAAACAAAAAAATATTGAAGCTTTACACTTCTCTTCTATCACCTGACGTCTTACAGAAACCGTTATATATTGTTGAGCGGGAAAAAGATCTGAATTTGACTTTTTTCTCAGGAAGACATTAAACTATTGTTAGCACGAACTCCTAAAATCTCTAGATGTGTAAGACTTTAAGTGAATTATTATAAAATGTTGACTAGGTGGTACTATACACCTACAAAACTCCACAAAATACTACCTCCCCCTTGTGTTGGAGATGTAACTTAGAGGAGGGCACTTTCTTGCACACTTGGTGGTCATGTTCTGTTATTGTCCCCTTTTGGCAGGCGATATGTAATACTATGTCCAAAATCCATGGAACTCATATCTCCCCTACAGCGCTTTTCTGCCTCCTAAGTATGACCACTCTCACATCGAAATCCAAACACTTGGTGCAACTACAACACCACCTATTAGCTGCAGCCAGAACCCTAATCGGGGCACAGTGGAAATCTACTAAGGCTCCAACTATTGCACAATGGTTGATTAAATGTCACCAAATATGTAGAATGGAGCAAATTGCTCATTGGGACTCTAAGGTGTCCTCGAAATTTGAATTAATCTGGGGTGCTTGGGAAAAATACAGAAACCTGAAGTAACTTCTCCACACACATATGTAAGTGCCCACGGTGGCTTCCATACTTAGCCAATGCCAGATTGGATCTCAACTTAAGCCTGTCCCTTATACTCCACTCCCTTTTCCTACCCCCCCCCCTTCCTTGTTCCCTTTCTAAGAAGTCGCACTTTACGAAATAACATATTGGAAATGTATCCGTTCTTTTGACTAGTACCTGCATATGTCTGTTATGTTGTTCATAATGATAACAATGTCACGCTTCAAAGTGTCTATTTTGATGTTGTCATAACGTCTGTCACAATACCTACCTGATTTTTTTTTTTGTACTTTGACCTTACACGTGAATAATATGTGAAGACTGTCTTTTGTTATACTCTGTACCAATGTTAATAAAATATAAAAAAAAAAAAAAGTAGTATGGGTTTGTCACTGTTCCATTCAGAAAGTGTAGGGCAGTTATGTATTGACTGGACAAACCTGCCCACACTGTAACACCACCACCAAGGGCAAACAGTGGCTGATGCATAGCCCTCTCCCTGACATCTCCAACATCATTGTTGGTCATCAATTCTGATTAGCGTGAATCGACTTTCATCAGTGAACAGCAGTGAGGCCGACTGGTCCCTTGTCCAGGGTAGATACTCCCTGTCCCATGCAAGACGATGACACCTGTGACACCATGCTGATGTAAATGTTTTTTAATGGTCTAATATGACACTTGGGTGCCTCTAACCTCCCTTAAATGTGCCTGGAGTTGTGTGGCATTCATCATCTGTTTCCGCAAGGCAATGTTCACAATGAAGTGGTCATCAGTGTGGGATGTGGCCAATGGACATCCAATTCTATGCCTTTTATTTGACTATTCTAGTTTCTCTGTATATTTGTTGCAACCTGCTGATGACACTCTGTGATATTCTAAGCTCAGTGGCCACTTCTGACTGAGAATATCATTTTTAAAGGCTTACAATGGCGAGGTACTGTTGATCAGTTGTTAGGTGTCGTCTTGGTCTCATGATGTCAAAATGTGAACAGCATGATGAGAAGGACTGTTTAAATATAGAGATGAGCGAGCATGCTCGGCCGAGCATGCTCGAGTGCCATTTTTGCGTATTTGAAATTCGTACGCTAATCATATGCATATTTTAATCTATACGCAAATGCGTACGAATAGCGTACAAATTCAATTTGTACGCTATTTGTACGCATTTGCGTATAGATTAAAATATGCGTATGATTAGCATACAAATTTTAAAATGCGTACGCAAATACGCAAAAATGGCACTCGAGCATGCTCGGCCGAGCATGCTCACTCATCTCTATTTAAATACCAATTCTAATTGAACAAAGATATTTATTGGGCGATTAATGGATCAAACATCTGATGCAAATCTTGCCATTAACCTCCTTGTCTGAGAACTGCAAGTTATGCAAAAAGTACTGAAACATTGAACAGTTGGACCTTCAAAAGTTTAGACAAGGTCACATTGAATTTACCTATAAATACTAGAGTGTATTTTATGTTCATCCTGAAATTTCACCCACAAGCCAAATGTCCCTAACTTTTTATATACTGTATATACTATAATATATATATAGTGGCTGATCACAGTGAACAACAATACTGCCACAATACTAATGAGGAATAAACAGTCAGCTAACATGCAGGCGATTTGGAAACATGAATAATCAGTTGGATAACACACTTTATTACTGTGGTGTGTCCTGTGAATAACTGTGATATCGTCCAGGGGGCTAAAGGGTAGGTGAAATACACAGAAGGGTCCATGCTAGACCATGAGAAAAGGAATTAGCAAGGTCCCAGGAGTACTGGGCTGCGAATGATGATGTACTGGGTTTAGCGGGCAGGGAATAATGAGAGTAAGAGCAGTACTGGGCGTGGAGCAGCACAGCTGGGAGGTGCAGTGGAAGGATGCTGAGCAGGGGCGTTGCTAGGCTAAAACATTCGGGGCCTGGGCCCCTGATGTTTTTTCCCAGGCCCAGAATGTCCTGCCTGTTAGACAAATACAATTGTATTGCCGTCCTCAGGATTGCAGTAGAATTGAATCTAACAGACTGCAAGGTAGGTAGGACCTGATCAGTGTCGTCCAATCCTGCACTGGTCACATGACTGTGACATCACCACAGGTCCTTTTCAACGCCTATCTTCTAAACTGAAGAGGTGAATTGTGGGGAAGAAGCTGCAGTGAGCACTGCTACATCAGAAGAGGTAAGTAAAGGAAGAAGCAGAGGGATGCTGGGAGTTGTGGTTATTTAACTGGGACTGTATGTCAGGGCAGAAGAGAGGGATGTTATCATGGGACTGTGTGTTGGAGGTGACTTGGGCAGGGTTCTGTTAGGGTACTTGGGCATGGGACTCCGGCAGGCTGTTAGGATCCATGCTGCCGCAGCATGTTGTGCTTTTCTTCTGGCCGCCTCTCGGCAGGGTTTGACATGCTGCAACCGGATCCGTGGCCCGTCCCCATTACAGTGAATGGGGCCGGAGCATAGTTCCGGCCCCACACGTGCACCTGCGCAGCATGGATCCGGCAGGCTGTTCACTCACGAAATAGCCTGCCGGAGTCCCCTGCTGCAGGTGTGAAACTATCCTTAGGCTTCTTTCACACTTGCGTTGTAAGGGTCCATTTGTGAGATCCGTCACAGGCTCTCATAAATGGTCCAAAACTGATCAGTTTTGTCCTAATGCATTCTGAATGAAAAAAGTTGCCTTATTTACATTATCAGTGCTGGGATCACTGTAGGGTGCAGTGTTACTAATGAGGGAATTACTACTGGTAGGACTATTACTATGGGGGGCACTATTATTTCTCCAGGATAGTATTTGGAGGTTTTGGGGGGAATAGCAAGCAGGATAAGGCTGTGGAGACTCCAGGTTGGAGGATGATGATAGAAATGTGATGAAGCTAAGATGTCTATGTGTCACACTCTGCAGAGACGAGGTGGCTGAGAGAAGTTGTCTGGGCCGAATGGAGAAGATGATGACAGAGAAGATCTACATCACAGAAGACGTCACTTGGGAGGCATTGGATGGGAGGTATGTTCTCCTGTTGGGACGAGGGTCGACATAGAGAACTGGGCCATATTCATTGGGGCTTCGGCCCCGGATCTTTTGAGACCCTAGCAACGCCCCTGATGCTGAGATGAGCTGCTTCATTACTACTGATACTCCCACAACTAGGATAAGAAGATGCAGGAAGTGGAGGCTGCATGGGAAAAATGAGAAGAAAAAAAAATAAAAAAAAAATTTCAGGCTTCAAACAAAAAGATATAACATTTTAAATGTTTGGTGAAGAATCAACAACAAGTGGGTCACAATTGTGAAGTGGAACGAAATTTATTGGATCATTTAAACTTTTTTTGTAATAATAAAACTGAAAAGTGGGGCGTGCAAAATTATTCGGCCCATTTACTTTCAGTTCAGAAAACTCACTCCAGAAGTTAATTGAGGATCTCTGAATGATCCAATGTTGTCCTAAATGACTGAAGAAGATAAATAGAATCCACCTGTGTGTAATCAAGTCTCCGTATAAATGCACCTGCTCTGTGATAGTCTCAGGGTTCTGCATCATGAAGACCAAGGAACACACCAGGCAGGTCCGTGATACTGTTGTGGAGAAGTTTAAAGACGGATTTGGATACCAAAAGATTTCCCAAGCTTTAAACATCCCAAGGAGCACTGTGCAAGCAATCATATTCAAATGGAAGGAGTATCAGACCACTGCAAATCTACCAAGACCCGGCCGTCCCTCTAAACTTTCATCTCAAACAAGGAGAAGACTGATCAGAGATGCAGCCAAGAGGCCCATGATCACTCTGGATGAACTGCAAAGATCTACAGCTGAGGTGGGAGAGTCTGTCCATAGGACAACAATCAGTCGAACACTTCACAAATCTGGCCTTTATGGAAGAGTGGCAAGAAGAAAGCCATTTCTCAAAGATATCCATAAAAAGTCTTGTTTACAGTTTGCCACAAGCCACCTGGGAGACACACCAAACATGTGGAAGAAGGTGCTCTGGTCAGATGAAACCAAAATCAAATTTTTTGGAAACAATGCAAAACAATATGTTTGGCGTAAAAGCAACACAGCTCATCACCCTGAAGACACAATCCCCACTGTCAAACATGGTGGTGGCAGCATCATGGTTTGGGTCTGCTTTTCATCAGCAGGGACAGGGAAAATGGTTAAAATTGATGGGAAGATGGATAGAGCCAAATACAGGACCTAAGCTCCAGGGGGGCGAATACTTTCGCAAGGCACTGTATATATATATATATATATATATATATATATATATATACACACACACACACAAACACACACTAACAAGCAGCTCAAATGTGCATTTCCACCACATGGCTTGTAGGCTATCTGGTACCTGCAGTATGTTGCTGTATGTTTGCTTTACGGATATGCATCTGTGAACATGAATTGCCAGTCTAAATTTTCTTGTAGTATATATTGAGGGTAGCGGACCCCTGCTCCTAGAGGCTCTGTTGATTGACAGGACCAGGCAGAGAAGAAACACTCCATTCACCATAGCTTGCAAGGACCTTCAATGATGTCATGACCATGTGATCAGTCACATGGTTTAGGAGGAGACAGGCTGTTTGTGTGATTCTAACCATGTGACTGATCACATGGTCATGACATCATTGAAGGTCCTTGCAAGCTATGGTGAATGGAGTGTTTCTTCTCTGCCTGGGCAAGTCAATCAACAGAGCCTCTAGGAGCAGGGGTAACGACCCTTGCAACTAGAGGCCTTATTAGCATAAAATAAAAGTTCATTTTATATAAAAATGGGGGCACCAGTAAATAAAACCGATATGTATTTGGAATCAGGTGACATTAGCACATCTCTAATGTCAGCCTGATTCATACCGAAAAAACTGGTGACAGAAACCCTTTAACAAGTGGCTCAAGAACTGGTGTAGGAAGGAGGGGTTTGAGTTCTTGGAGAACTTGGCCATCTTCTCTGTTGGCTACAGGCACTATTGTACGCATGGGCTGCATCTCAATGGGGAAGGAACAGCTAATTTGGGGATAAGATGGCTAGAAGGTAGAATAGGAGGAAGGGTAATTACATTATAGGAGAGGAAGACAGTGAAGATAGTGACTTGAGACGAGGTAATGGAACTGGGGCAGAGAGGGTCTTAAACAGTTCAGAAGGAAAGTAGGATAAAAAAAATATCCAAAAACCTCTTAATTGTGTATATCCTAATGCCAGAAGTTTGATTAATAAAACTTGTGAACTGGAATTTGTAATGTCTGAGGAGGACTATAACATATTGGGAATTTGTGAGACAATGCTAGATCATAGCTATGAATTGGTGGTTAACTAAAGGTTCCTTTACATGGGACAACAATCTTGCAGATTGTTGGGAAGGAAGCATTCTTTTCCTGCAATCTGCTGATTGCTGGCGGAGGAGTGGTGCATTTACATGCATCGATCTCCTCCAGATTCTCCAGAGTATGGGGAGGGGTCGATCGCTAATGCCTACTGTCTCATTGTTTCCAGGCAGCAGATCGTATTTACACTGCAACTGGGAAACGATGATCTTTTGTGCTGCACAAAAGATCCAATTACCCGATGAACGATTGTTTCGCTCGCTCATCAGGGAATCGGCAGTGCAAGTAATGCTCGTTAGCGATAATCTGTTCTATTGTCAGCTTGTGCAAAGGGTCCTTTACAGGGACACAGTCTGTTTAGAAAGGATTGTAAAAAACAGAGAGGGGGGTTGCTTTTATGCAAAGTCCTGTCTAAAGCCCACACTCCAGGAAGATATAACTGAATGAAATAAACATGTGGAGTCACTGTGTGTAGAAATACATGAAGGAAAAAAAATACTAATAGGGATTTGAACTACTAAGGGAAATAGATGAAGTAGGAAAAACATAATGAGGTGGTTCTTATGGGGGACTTCAACTTCCTAGATATAGAATGAGAAACTAAGAAGAAAGAGTGGCTTGTGGAGACCGAGTCTCAAAAAATTATGCCTTAATGGGGGCAGAATGCACGTATAAGTGATAATTGTCTGAAGGAAAAGTGATTTGTTCTGAATGAGTCTAGAAAAATTCTCCTTTTTAATTTAGAGCAGCGCGATTACAGTGTGGAAAGGGTAAGGTAAGAGCAGCATGTGGCCATAATGGTAGTGACAGCAGTAGCACCATAGCATGGAACATACAAGGCAGTAGATCAGCTGGTTATGGGTATTGTAATAGTATCAGTAGTAGTGGAAGATGTGTAGAATTCATTTTGGCAGTAGGGGATTAGCAGCGAGAATTGGCAACAGCAGCCATGTTGGAAAGCAGATAGTACAGATGAACGAATCTATTCGCCGTTTTGTAGATTTGATACAAATCTTGGAAATTTTCCCCTGCGAAGCGAATCTGGATTTTTTGAGATTCACTCCGTTAGATTCGAAAATGTTCTTAAAGCTTTCTACGCATTCTCTACGTACTTGTCCGATAAATTGTACGCTAATGCTACGTATAAGTTACTTTATACGCTGATGCATACGAATTCAGTTAATTAGCTAACTTTTACTGTTAGTTCATTATTCGTGTGGCAAAAAGCATGGGAAGAAAGCGGTCACCTGACCTAGTGGGAAGGGCTTGCTCCGATTGGCTCACAGGCTCAGTAAGCCAGTGACGCATCAGTTGTGCTGCGACTGCTGAGACGAGCAGAAACACTGTCTGTGAAGTTCCTAAAGACAGAGAACTGTTTTGTTAAAATTGGGGTGTAATTGTTCTGGGAATCCATATTACACATATCAGGGATACTGCAGGGCCAGTGCAGGGCTAGTAATTAATCAGGCAGGGAGAGAGACAGGGAGAGATAGGGAGAGAGATAAAGACCAGCTGCAGGGCCACAGTCAAGTGAAAATGTCTGGCATGGAAAAGCAAAAGGGTTCCAGCCAGACCTCGAGGTCCAAAAAAAAAGAGAAGGTGGCATAGGGCAGCAGTGCCAAAGGACCTGTAGCCGGAGCTTCTACTTGTAGAATTCGAAATAGTTGGCCACTGTTTCACCAGGCTAACCCACCAAGGCGCAAAATTGTAGTGGAGGAGAAAGTGGATGAAGTAGTGGAGTGGATGGCACACTCATCTTAATCACAGCTGGATGATCTGCTGTCATCTTCTGATACAGTATCATGTAGCCAGGGGTCAGACTCAGAGCGTTCCTCCTGCTCCACCATTCCGCTCCAGCAAAGCCCGTCATTTTCTGCCACCTCTCGGGCTTCAGTTCCCCCTCCTAGTGGTGTTCCTTCTGCAATTTGTAAAATAAAAGGCCACCGAACCCCACCGCATAATCTGGCAGTTATAGAGGACAGCCTCCCTGAGGATTTCTAAGAGGACAGTCAGAGTTTGGACTGCCCAGAATTGGAGGTTGGTGGGGAAAAGCCTAATTTGCAGTCAGAAAAAAGTGGTGGGGAGGAGTCTGATGATAAATGTGATGTGTTAGACCGGAGGACCTGGGAGGCAGATTGGGCTGGTGAGGAGGATTTGATCTCAGAGGAGGAGGGTGGTAGTAGTGGCAGCAACAGAGGGCAGAGACGAGTTAGGCCCAGGGCCAGGCTTTTCTTGGGAACTAGCGGGACCCCAAGTATAGTAGGGCTGGCATCAGGCTCTCAGCGTGCAAGGGCTACAAGCTTGGCTAGCTGTGGAGGGTGCACGTCGGGTGTGTATTTCACCACTCTGCCGGGGGACATCAGCACAGCCACGTGTAATTTCTGTAAACAGTTCGTGGGAAAAACACAAATGTAGGGACCACTGCTCTGGGGAACCATCTGAAGTGGCGTCATGCCGCCAATTTAGAGCAGCGCATTAATACTGAATAGATGGCTACTTCTCCCGGGGTCCCTTCCGTCAGGCAGGCCGCATCCAGGGTTGTAACTCAGCCCGCATCCAGGGGCGTAACTAGTACATACACCTCATCGCCAACAGCGTGCATTTCTTCACCTCCTTTTATTCGCCAGCCGTCCATCGCAGAGTGCGTGGCCAGGAAGCAGGTTTACACAACAAGTAATCCAACACTGTGCAAACTTAATTGTCACCTGACCAAGTTGCTGGCTGTGCAGTCTCTGCCGTACAAATTAGTTGAGTGCACAGCTTTTAGGGAGTTAATGGCTTGCGCTCAGCCACGCTGGCAGATCCCTAGCCGGCATTACTTCTCAAACAAAGCTATCCCCGCCCTTTACTCCCACGTGGCAGACAATATTGGATGCTCCATGCAGGTGTCTCTCTGCAGCACCGTGCACGTCATGGTGGACACCTGGAGCAGTGCTTACGGCCAGGGGCAATACATGTCCTTTACGGCCCACTGGCTGAATGTATTTAGTGGCAGCAAGGCAGGAACCCCCCAGCAACCGGGCCAATTGCTTTTGGCACCTCCACGGGCTTTCCAGCCAGGATTGCAGCAGACCACCCAACAACTATCCACTTCCACCTCCACGGGCAATCTGCCTGCTGGAGCATCAGGGCAGAGAGTTAACCCCCCTCCTTCATATCATATGTGCCAGGTGAAACGCTGCCATGCTGTCTTAGACTTAATTTGCCTTGGCAGCAGCAGCCACACAGGCCAGCGCTTGCTGCATTACATCAATAATTATACAACATAAGGCAAAATATAGATCGATAGGGGTGGAGACCACACTAATAGTAATAGTGCAAAAAGAGAAGGTATGTGACTCCTAAAAGCTTATATTTTTATTAGGTCATCTAAAATCTAGATAGTATGTGTCATCAAAATTTAGTAAAGTAAACCAGGTAGGGAGGGTGGGTGAGAGGGCTGGCCCTGGGTTACCCTAAACAAGGCCCTTAGCCCAGGTAAACTCCCTGAAGTTGAGGGTGCCCTGTCCCCAAACCTAACCTGTTTATCCCTATTACACCCTACCAAAGAAAGGGGTAGACATAGTGGTATATGTCACCCAGACTCCAATGCGTTTCACCCAGCTCTGTGGGCTCCTCAGGGGGTAATCATAAGGGTGAGTATGCGGGAAAAGATGCACCAGTATGTTTCACAATACAAACACTGATAGCTAAATACCACATGGAACTTTGCAAATAAGTACTTGCCCCAGCCTGGGTATAACCACTCGTCTGATGCCGCCCATTCTGTAGACAAAGAACGTCAGTCATAAATGATGCAAAAATATACAATGATATTGATACAGAGTAGGGACAATACTCACAGTGGTGGCTGGAGGTGAATAAATAATCCCATGAGGCGCCGATGCAGAAGGCAAAGGACGCCAGGATGGGATTAAATGCGCGCGCTGTGCAGTAGTTCTGGCCGCCGGGTGATGCACGTCCGGCGTGTGGAACGCACAGTGGAACCCAAGCATCACTTCTGGTTGGTCTGGAAAGCAAGATATTCCAGGATATGGAGCGCATTGGTGAACAGAGCCCTCAGTGAGGGATTAAAATACAATTAAAACATCGCCCCAACTTATGGCATATATTATATTGTGGAACAATAGTTTTGTGGCCACAAGATAACAGACACGAATGGACAGATAATGCCATGTGTTCTTACATAAATGAGGATAAGGTGGAAAAGTCATCCCACACTACGGAAATTGGGCACTTCTCGTGCCCCTAACCAGTAGGGGCAGCCTGTACAGGGATAAAGATAATAAACAAACAAGAAGGAGAAAGATATTATATAAAGCACGTATATGTTAATCTTTCATTGAGTCCTTGGGGAGACTGGGACCGAAGGTGAAAAATCCATTTGGATTCTTTCTGTAACAACCTGCAGTCCCAGTCACCCTTTCTGGGGGACTCGAGTATCAATTGAATAGCAGAAAAGCGTACAGTCCGTAAATCACTATTGTGATGATTAACAAAGTGATCGGCAACAGGGGTGTCTCTTTTGTTCTTGATATCGTTAACATGCTCCAAAATCCTTCGTCTGAACTTGCGGGTAGTTTTACCTACGTAGTCCATCGGACAGGGACATTGGCAGAGATAAATCACCCCTTTGCTCTTACAATTAATAAAATCATTAACTTTGTAAGCCCGTTGGGTTACCGAGCAGCGAAGAGATCTAATAGTCTGTAAGAAATTGCATGCTTTGCACATCCCACATTTAAAGATGCCACAGGGTTTTCTGCCGAGCCAGGTCCCCTCCCTCCTCGGTCCAGTATAGTGGCTATGGACAAGACGATTTTGAAGACTTCTAGCTTTTCGGTAAGTTACTTGGGGGAAGGGAGCAATGACTTTCGATAAATCAGGATCCATTTGCAGGATTGGGCAATATTTGCGTAGAATATCCTGAGTTTCCCTGTTGGCATTGTCAAAAGTGGCGATAAGTCTTATCCCTGGGGGTCAATAGAATTACAAGGTCTTGGAATAAGAAGATCATTTCTATTCTGACCCTCAGCCTCCTTAAAAAAATAATATTACTCTTGAGCAGTTAGGCGGCAGCTTATTCATAGTGTAGGGATATAATAGGGAGGCTATTCCACCTTGCTGCACTAATTGGAGTTAAAAAGTGCTCTAAGGCCCCTTTCACACGAGCGGGAGACTCGGACGTCTCCCGCATCGTGTGCAGTGTACTGAACTGCCGGCACTGAACGGGGGTTGCATAGCATTATACTGATTTATGATGCTATGTAACCCTTACAGTTCTGGAATGTGTTGGATAACATTGTCAGCATTATCCAACACATTCCAGAACTGTAAGGGTTACAGTCCCCAAATCTCAATCCTCCTCCCTCTTATTCCTCCACCTGCTCTCTCTCCTCTTTTGACCCTATAACAGAGGAAGAAGTCTCCAGGTTTCTCTCTTCTTCTCGGCCCACGACCTGTAGCAGCGATCCTATTCCATCACACCTCCTCCAGTCCCTCTGCCCGGCTGTCATCACTCACCTAACTACAATTTTTAACCTCTCTCTCTTCTGGTATTTTTCCCTCCTCTTTCAAACACTCTGTTATAACCCCACTACTAAAAAAAACATCTCTTGACCTGACCTGTGCTGCTAACTACCGACCGGTTTCTAATCTCCCTTTCATCTCTAAACTCCTTGAACGTCTTGTCTACTCTCGCTTAATAAGCTATCTCTCTGCAAACACTCTTCTTGACCCCTTACAATCTGCCTTTCGCCCTCTTCACTCTACAGAAACTGCCCTTACTAAAGTGTCTAACGATCTCCTAACAGCAAAAAGAAATGGGGATTATTCTCTACTGATTCTTCTGGATCTCTCTGCAGCATTTGACACAGTAGACCATAAACTTCTCCACACCATGCTCCACTCGATTGGCCTTAAAGACACTGCTCTCTCTTGGTTCTCTTCCTATCTCTCTGGCTGCTCCTTTAGTGTATCCTTCGCTGGCTCTTCTTCTTCTCCTCTCCCTCTTGATGTTGGCGTTCCTCAGGGCTCAGTACTAGGTCCTCTACTCTTCTCCCTCTATACAGCCCCCATTGGACAGACTATCAGTAGATTCGGCTTTCAGTACCATCTCTATGCTGATGACACCCAACTATACACTTCATCCCCCGAAATCACCCCTGCTTTACTCCAAAACACCAGTAAATGTCTGCCAGCTGTCTCTAACATCATGTCCTCTCTGTATCTAAAACTAAACCGCTCCAAAACCGAACTTCTTCTCTTTCCCCCATTTACTAACCCACCTAATCTTGATATTTCAATCTTGGTCTGTGGTACTATCATAACTCCGGTGCAACATGCCCGCTGTCTCGGGGCCACATTTGACTCTGATCTTTCCTTTGTTTCCCATATTCAATCACTTACACGCTCTTGTCGTCTGCACCTCAAGAACATTGCCAGAATCCGCCCTTTTCTTACGGTGGAAACGGCAAAAACTCTTGTTGTTGCCTTGATTCACTCTCGTCTTGACTACTGCAACGCATTACTAATCGGCCTCCCTCTCTCTAAACTCTCCCCCCTTCAGTCTGTCCTAAATGCTGCAGCCAGGCTCATCTATCTGTCCTCCCGTTACAGTGATGCTATTATTCTATGCCAGTCACTTCACTGGTTGCCCATCCACCACAGAATACAGTTCAAACTTCTCACCCTCACCCACAAAGCTCTCCACAGTGCTGCCCCTTCATACATCTCTTCCCTCATCTCCGTCTACCAACCTACTTGTGCTCTCCGTTCTGTTAGTGACCTAAGATTAATATCCTCCATAATTCGTACCTCTCACTCCCATCTTCAAGATTTTTCTCGAGCTGCACCTACTCTCTGGAATGCTCTGCCCCTGAATATTAGGTCGATGCACAACTTCCCTACCTTCAAACGTGCCCTAAAAACACATCTTTTCAGGCAGGCTTATCAAGCTTCCTAAAATGACCTTTCCCCAACTAAAACGCTCCCCCACTAACTCCTCTGGCCTGAACTCGATCCTCCAATAGTCCCAAATCCGAAGCAGATCGGCCGGAACCACACCTTTCACTACAATTATGGCTCGAATCCTACTTATCACAATCAACTACCTTATGTGTCACCCCCTATTCCTCATAGATTGTAAGCTCTTGCGAGCAGGGCCCTCACTCCTAGTGTTTCAGTTGTATATTAGCCAGTCATTTTTGTATTGTACAAGAACCCTATGATTTTGCGTGGCGCTTTATAAATAAATATTATTATTATTATTATTAACCCCCGTTCAGTGCCGGCAGTTCAGTACACGGCACACGATGTGGGAGACGTCCGAGTCTCCCGCTCATGTGAAAGGGGCCTAATACTACTGATTTTAGGTTGTTTGCATTCTTTTATGCATAAGTAATTCTGTTAATCCTTGATTCTGTAATTGGGGTGAAACAGCAGTTTTATATTACTGATTTTGGGGCGAACAGATTATGTAGTGATCTATATGAAACCAGCAGATGGTGTAAAAGGAGTGCGCTCTTTCATTCGATAGTAGAATCTTGGCCACTGCACGGTTCTTTATAGTTGACAAAAACTTTGACCTGTAAGGCTGAGTTCACACTTCAGTTATTTGGTAAGTTTTGGACAAATCAGTGAAGTGTGAACTGATTCTAAGAGTGATTCCTGTCAACTGCCTGTCATACAGACACACACAGGGGACTAGCTATGCAGGTTTCTGCAATGCACAGTGTTCTTCACCAATATATACGCTCGCTGAAGCCAGAAAATAGCTGATTTTCTACATGCTTTGTCACAAATTAATTCAAATCAAATCAAATTTTTAGGAAAATTCGGAGAAGCGTCCAAATTAAATTTTTGAAAACTTCGCTCATCTCTAGTTATGGCCACCCTGCAATCCATCAGTGATGGTCTTGCTTGCACACTATGGGAAAAAGCATTATCCTATGTGTGGTCCCACGGTCCCGGCCCCCAGAGAGTCTGGCGGTTTTTCCTAAACTGTACAGTACAAGCAAGACCACCACTGATGTATTGCAGGTGGTCATAACCATTAAAAAACGAGCAGTGCATAATGTGATAGAAAAGTGAATCCAGCCAGCAAAAGAAGCAACCTGGATAATAACTAGAGATGAGCGAACGTGCTCGAAACGAGCACTGTACCGCTTGGCTCCCCTGCGCTCGCTTCCGTCCTCCTGGAGAAATCCAGGATTTCTCCCGCGCAGCCCCAATACTCTGGAACTCTGTACCCCAACATATCAGACTCTCACCTACAGTGGAATCCTTCAAAAGAAATCTGAAAACCCACCTCTTCAGACAAGCCTACAACCTGTGACCCTGCTGCTGCTACACTGCCATGACCAGCTTTACCCTCACATACTGTGTCCTCCCATACCGCATAGATTGTAAGCCTTCACGGGCAGGGCCCTCTCTCCTTCTGTACCAGTCTGTAACTTGTTTGTCCTAGAGCAATTGTCTAGACTATGTATGTAAACCCCTTTTAACATGTACAGCGCTGTGGAATGAATGGCGCTTTAATAATAATAAATAATAATAATAATAACATGCCCTTAGTTGTAGTGTACTACAGCAGAAGGTGTGTGTGTCCTCTAAGATGTAAGGAGTTAACCCAACTGTATATGATAAGAACATTTCAAGTCCCAGGAGAATTTATTAGTTAGGATGTGTTTCTCTCTTGTATTTACACGCAGCATGTGATCCAACTAATCAATGCCATACCATGGTGCATATCACAGGTCCATTCTCCGTGACTGGACTAAAGCAGCAAGTACTTTCCTCATTGTGTTTGTTCTTATTGATCCTATAAACGAAAGCAAGAACCAGAATGGTACTGTATCACAAATAAGCAAATCTCTGAATAGTGAAACATTGAGGCCATGTTTACATGTTGCTTTTTAAATATACGTTAAAACACTTGCTTTTTACTGTGACTGCAATTTATCGTACAGCTGAAATATGTGAAATCAATGTGGTAATTGTTTATTGCAGTTTTACAAGTGAAACACATTGATTTAACATGTTTCACCAGTAAATAAATACAATCAAGGTAAAAAAGTTATTTCCTACTCCGAAGCGAATCCAGATCTTTTCAGATTTGCGCCGTACGGATCTTAAATGTTCTTCAATCTTTGTACGCTAACGCTATGTAAGCATCTGATAATTTGTACGCTAATGCTACACAATTGATAATTTGTACGCTAATGCTACACAATTGATAATTTGTACGCTAATGCTTACAGATTCAGTTAAGTAGCATACTTTTACTGTATGTTTGTTATTTGTGCGAAAATGTTTGCGGTGGATGGGTTAGAGTGGCAAAAAGCCCAGGAAGAACCCGGTTACCTGACCTAGGGGGAAGGTCTTGCTCTGATTGGCCCACAGGCTGAGTAAACAAGTTACATCACTTGTGCTGCGCCTGCTGAGACGAGCAGGAGCTTCCTGTGAAAGAGAGAGAACTGTGTTCTGTTCTGGGCACCATTACAGACAGATATCAGGGCTAGCGCAGGGCTAGTAATATTAATCAGGCAGGAGAGTGAGGGAGGAGACAGGGAGAGAGACAAAGACCTGCAGGGCCACAGTCAAGTGAAAATGTCTGGCACTGGAAAGCAGAAGAGTTCCACTTCCAGCCAGACCTCGAGCTCCAAAAAACAAGAAGGTGGCACAGGCCAGTAGCAGTGGCAAAGGAAGTGTAGGCGCAGCTGCCTAGTATATATGATCTCCTTCTTGTGCTGGTTTGGGTGTTGGTGTGTGCCATCATAATCACCTTGACCATATATTTAAGCTCTCCAGAGCTAAATGCTGATGAACGCCTGGATTCCATATTGAAGACTTCGCTCTGCCTCTGAGGACTGTGCGCCACAGCCTAGCGTCGTGCATGCGTGCATATAACGCAATCGCAAGACAATAGTACGCTAAGGATTCGTACACACTCATGCGTACGTATTCAGTCAAGTAGCGTACCTTTAACAACGCTAGACTGTATGTTCGTTATTTGTGCGGGAATGTTCGCAGAACGCGACCAGAATAACGAATATTTTTTAACGCAACTTCGACCGAATAAATTTGTATTACCAACAAATCTTTTTATAAATTCGTTGAATATTTGCCGAAGCAAACCTTTGAAGATTCGCTCATCTCTAGTTTTTACTATGCGATTTTGACAATTTTTAAAAAGCCTAAATGTTCTTTGCAATTATGGGAAATCAATGCTGTCAATTTAAAATCTTTCCTGGATAAAACGAGTTACAATATTCTTCTGAAGTGTCTATTTCCACCATGTTTCTGATTCCATGAGCCTGGTGCTGCTGCCTCAGCTGTAGCCCATTGTTGAATTAGAAATTGGAGGATGTTATGGTGTTTTTTTCACTATTGGCTGCTGCTCCAGCTCCTCCTCTGCTCCAGTGATCACACAGTCCTTCCCTCCCATCTGTAAGCCACACAGGGTTGTCATGGCAACAGGCAGAAGCTTTTGAAGCAGATTTAATACAGAACTTGCCAGAGTTCCCTTGCTTGCAGATTAAAGTACATTCTTTTTTTATCTCTTGTTCTTAATTTCAATTCCTTACCGTTTTCCTGACTTTGTTTCACATCATGCTTTTGTCAAAATCTGTCAAATTTGTCACCAGGTTGTGGTTCCTTGCCCAGTACTGACTCCTGAATACTGTTCCATTTTATCCTTAGGCCTGCTTCATTCTGATCACTATTTGGCTGATGAGTAATGCATTCTCTTCAGACAGTTGATCGGCAGGGATACCGGGAGTCAGGCCCCTCCCACTCTGAGGATAGGTCATCAATAGTGATGAGTGAACATGTTCGGCCGAATACACTATTCAGCCGAACGTGGCGGTGCTCGTGACCACGCGGTGTTCTGCCAAACACCGTGTGTGCTCGAGCGCCATGCTCGAGTCTCCTCCCCGCACGCTAATTAGCCAATTAGCGTGCGGGAAGGTGCTGGCATTCACTGTAATGCCAGTAGCCATGTTAGCTACTGGCATTACAGTGATTAGCTTGCCGGGAACGCGTCATCGGGTGCTATAAAGCACCTGGTGACATGTGACCGGATCATACAGAGCAGGAAAAGCTGCTGCAAGGAGGGACAGATAGTGTAGAGAGAGAAGAACGCTAGGCAGGGATAGAATTTCAGTTTCAAACACCCAAAAGCCCTTTTAAGGGCTATCATATCTTGCTGGCCAACTTTTTATTTTATTTTGGGGGTGTTAAAAATAGCGCTAGGTGGCCTGCCATTAATGCCACCTGTGCAGCTGCTGCATGCTGTATGATACTCTCTATATACTATATACCTGACATCCTTTTATTTCTGCTGTTAAGCCTGCAGTACCTCTTTTGCGTCTTGCTGTATAACATTTGCGCAAGGAGGGACTTGTGTAGGGATAGGATTTGGCTAGGCAGGGCTAGTATTTCTGTTCAAAAGTCACAAAAGTCCATTGTTATATCTGGCTGCATTTTTTTTTCTTTTGGGGCAAAAAGAACGCAAGTGTGCCTGACACTAATACCACGTGCACAGAGTGTGCATTAGAACCGTTCTGTAGTCTATATACCTGACATCCGTTGCTATTTTTTCTACCTTTAATTAAGGCCGCAGTTCCTCAGCCGCATCTGCTGTATAACATTTGCGCAAGGAGGGAATTATACTGTAGGGATAGGATTTGGCTAGGTAGGGCTAGTGTTTTTGTTCAAAAGATACCAAAGTCCATTGTTATATCTGGTTGCAGTTTTTTTTATTTTGAGGCAAAAAGAACGAAAGTGTGCCTGACGCTAATACCACGTGCACAGCGTGTGTATTAGAACCTTTTAAAACTGTATATACCTGACATCCGTTGGTATTTTTTCTACCGTTAATTTAGGCCGCAGTTCCTAATTTGCGTCTGCTACATAACATTTGCGCAAGGAGGCACATATACTGTAGGGATAGGATTTGGCTAGGTAGGGCTAGTGTTTCTGTTCAAAAGACACCAAAGTCCATTGTTATATCTGGCTGCATTTTTTTTTCTTTTGGGGCAAAAAGAACGCAAGTGTGACTGACGCTAATACCACCTGCACAGTGTGTGCATTAGAACCGTTCTGTAGTCTATATACCTGACATCCGTTGCTATTTTTTCTACCGTTAATTAAGGCCGCAGTTCCTCAGCTGCGTCTGCAGTATAACTTGAGCAAGGAGGGACCTATACTGTAGGGATAGGATTTGTCTAGGTAGGGCTAGTGTTTCTATTAAAAAGACACAAAAGTCCATTGTTATATCTGGCTGCATTTTTTTTCTTTTGGGGCAAAAAGAACGCAAGTGTGACTGACGCTAATAACACGTGCACAGAGTGTGCATTAGAACCGTTCTGTAGTCTATATACCTGACATCAGTTGCTATTTTTTCTACTGTTAATTAAGGCTGCAGTTCCTCAGCTGCATCTGCTGTATAACGCTTGCGCATTCAAAGTATTTGACATTGGGTGAAATTTTTCTTATACACTTAACATAAAACTGCAGTACTGTAGTTTTGACAAAGTTGCATATATACTGTTTAATATTCGCAAGGTGAGCACTAAGGGACGGGGAAGTGGGCGTGCTGCTGATGGTGAACGCAGAGGCGATGGCTCTGGGCGCGGTGAAACTGTTCCTGCTGGCAGAGCCCAAGAGACAAAGTCATCCAAAACTCCTAGCTTCATGTCACAGTTTGCAGGGCGGCGCAAGACGCAACTCTTGTCGCCACAGCAGTGCGAGCAGGTAGTCGGTTGGATTTCAGCTGATAATGCTTCCAGTCGGTTCAGCACCACCCCCTCTTCCATAAAGTCCAGTCTCAGTAGCCAAGAGTCTGGGCAACCGCATCCTCACCCTGATCCTCCTTCCTCCCACCATGCAGAGTCTGGGCAAAGAAGTAATCCCACATTCAGATATTCCGAGGAGCTTTTTTCATCACCATTCCTTGGCTCGGGCCTCTCGCCAAGGCCGCTTGAAGTGGAACATGAGGAGATATTGTGCTCTGATTCCAAACCTATTGAGCAAACACAGTCTGAAGAAGATGACGGTGGGGAATGGCAAGTAGCATCTCACGAGGTGCATGATGATGATTAGACACAGTTGCCAATAAGTCAAGGGCAACTAGTGTCTCAAAAGGTTGATGATGAGGATGAGACGCAGTTAAGTCAGGTTCTTGTTAGCTCACCATGGCAGGAGGAGGAACAGAGTGAGGAAGTGGAAGAGGAGTTGGTGGACTATGAAATTGCTGACCCAACCTGGGAAGGTGGCAAGCCGAGCGAGGACAGCAGTACAGAGAGGAGGGATCCGCTGCACCGCAACAGGCTGGAAAAGGCAGTGGGGTGGCAAAAGGGAGAAGGCAGGCCATGCCAACCAGGCCCACAACTGTTCCCCGGAGCAGCCCCTTGCGGCAAGCTCCCTTGCCAAGGGTTAGGTGTTCTGCAGTTTGGCGTTTTTTTTAGGAAAGTGCTGACGATAAACGGATTGTAATTAGTAACCTCTGCTGTACCAAGATAAGCAGGGGCGTAAACACCAGCAACCTGACCACGACCAGCATGATCCACCACATGTCAGCAAAGCACCCTAAAAGGTGGGCCGAACGCCTGGGTCGACGGTCTGCAGGTCACACCACTGCCTTCTCTTCCCCTCTGTTACTTGCTGTCCAAGACGCAGTTCCAGATGCCTCCCGCCCTGCACCTGGACCGTCGCAAGAACCATCAGCCAGCACGTCCACTTCAGTGTCCCAGCGCAGCGTTCAAATGTCCTTACCCCAGGCATTTGAATGCAAGCGCAAATACCCTGCCACCCACCCACAGGCCATAGGTCTAATTGCACAACTTTCTGAATTGCTGGCCCTGGAAATGTTGCCGTTTAGGCTGGTGGACACCAAGGCTTTTCGCAGCCTGATGGCGGTGGCTGTCCCTCGTTACGCAGTCCCCAGCCGACACTATTTTTCCCGGTGTGCCGTCCCCACCTTACACCAGCATGTGTCCAGAAACATAACCCGTGCCCTCACCAATGCAGTTACTGGTAAGGTCCACTTAACAACTGACACATGGACAAGTGCTTCTGGCCAGGGACGCTACATTTCCCTGACGGCACACTGGGTGAATGTTGTGGAGGCTGGGAGCGAGTCGTACCCTGGGATGGCAGGGTGCTACCCACTCCCAGGACTGCGGGCCCTACTTCAATCCGAATTTCCGCCACCACCTACAGTAGCGGCTGCAACCCCTCCTTCTCTTTCTCCACCTCCTGCTCCACTTCCCATTCAGAATTGCCATCTTGCAGCACCAGTCAGACTTCTGTCAGTAGCTGGAAGCAGGGTAGCACAGCAGTCGGTAAACGGCCGTGCTGAAGCTTATTTGCCTAGGTGACAAACAGCACACTGTCGCAGAGATGTGGAAGGGCATAATGGAACAGGCTGAGCTGTGGCTCTCGCCAGTCAATCTGCGGCCAGGCAAGGTTCTATTTGATAACGGCCGCAACTTGGTGGCGGTGTCACGCTACGGTGTGGGAGGGGAAACTCCACACCGAGCATACACCGATACACTACAGTGAGATGAAGATCGATTAGCAGGTAAGAAGCCAGTGGCAAGAAATACCACTGAACCAAGTGCACCGGAAATACCAGGAAACAAATCCAGAGGGCAGAAACCCAGTGAGCCCCGTTCTTCACAGAGCCCCAGATGGTAGGGATGCACTTATCCAGAACAAACTGGCTGCACCTCCAGGAAGGTCCCGGTGCACCTGGCAACTTACCTGCTGATACTGCTGATAGAAGCACCAGCAGTCCACACACCAAAGACTGGAGGCCAGGCACATGTACTGGAACCCGAACACCTAACAGGACTCAGTACACACAACACACCCAGGAACCAGCTCACCAGCAACAACTCTCAGTATCGCTGTTCCCCCTCCGGGGAACCCTGGAGCCCTCTCAGCGAAGGCACATACATACAGGGAATGTCTGGACTCCATGTCAGAAGACGCATGGCAGTCACAGACCAAACACCCACCCGTACATAAACCACACACCACATAACCAGGATAAGGGAAGGGGATGGGAAGACCTCGGGAAGACCTCAATGACATATTAAGTGGCCACAAGGACTGGGCAGATGGAATTCCAGGAAAGGTGCATAGCTCCAGCACCAACGGAGGCTGGAGCACAACTAACCCACCAGGCTAACAACAACAGAATAAAAGCACCTAGTGACCACACCCAGGTCAATATGTTAACCCCAAGAGAACCAGACAGGGAAGGAGGGAAGTATGCAATAAGAAGGGAACATACCAGCAACCAAAACTACACGTTGCCCCTGGCAACCACGGCCTACTACCGCAGCCAGAATGCCAGGACACAAACATGAGCAACATGGAAGCCGTGTCACGGAGAACAACCGAGACACCACCAATTTACACGTTGCCCCTGGCAACCAGCATACAACCAAATCCGGAATACAAGGGCACAAACATGAGCAACATGGAACACGTGTCACGATAACCAGACGGTACGTGACAGGCGGCTTTGGAGCTGGCCAACCTCAAGAACATACCATGCCTGGCCCATGTCTTCAACTTAGTGGTTCAGCGGTTTCTGAAAACCTACCCCAATTTGCCTCAGCTACTGGTGAAGGTACATTGCCTGTGTGCACATTTCCGCAAGTCGCCTACAGCTTCAGCCAGCCTGGCAACGCTGCAGAAGCACTTACTGTTGCCAGCTCAACGAATGCTGTGCGACCTGAGCACGCGCTGGAATTCCATCTTCCACATGTTGGGCAGTCTTTGTGAGCAGCAGAGGGCAGTAGTAGAATACCAGCTGCAACACGGTCGGCGCTTTTCTAGTCAGCTTCCGCTCTGCACAAGCGACGAGTGGGCATTGATGTCTGACCTCTGTGAGGTGTTACACAACTTGATGAATCTACACAGATGGTGAGCGGCGATAATGCAATTATCAGCATAACCATCCCACTTCTGTGTCTACTAAAAAGCTCACTGCTTACAATAAAGGCCGAGGCTCTGTGTGTGGAAGAGGTGGAAATGGGGGAAGACCCGACACAGGGTGATAGCCAGACCACCCTCGGTTCGTCTTCTCAGCGCGAATTGGAGGAGGAGGAGGAGCAGGAGACGGTTGCCACCGCTACACAGGGTAGCCATAGCAGGTTTACACCATCACTTCGGCATGGATGGGACGAAAAGGAGGAAGAGGACGAGGAGGATAATGAGAGTCATCATCCTGGTGGGGAGAGCGAAGCCTTGTCTGTTGGGACTCTGGCACACATGGCTGACTTCATGCTATGCTGCCCTTCCTGTGACCCTCGCGTTATACGCATATTAGCCAACACTGATTACTGGTTGTTCACCCTTCTCGACCCCCGCTACAAAGAGAACTTCTCATCTCTCATTCCAGTGGTGGAGAGGAGAAGTAAAATGTTGCAATACCAAAAATCCCTTGTCGAAAAATTGCTCAAAATTTCCATCTGACAACGCTGGCGGCAGAGTCCGTAGTTCCTTGGCCACCCGAGGAGGGGAGAGGAGGGGAACACACAGCAGTTGCAAAAAAGGCAGGGCGACACTATCCAAGGCCTGGGACAGTTTTATGACACCCCGCCAGCACCCTCACCCTGAAGAGCGGCCTAGTGTCACAAGGAGGGAAAAGTTTTGGAAGATGGTAAAGGAGTACCTAGCTGACCGTGTCAACATCTTCAGCGATCCCTCTGTGCCGTATAATTATTGGGTGTCTAAGCTGGACACGTGGCACGAACTGGCACTCTACGCCTTGGAGGTGCTGGCCTGCCCTGCTGCCAGCGTTTTGTCTGAGCGGGTATTTAGTGCCGCTGGGGGCATAATTACTGCTAAGCGCATCCACCTGTCAACTGACAATGCTGACAGGTTGACGCTTATCAAAATTAACAAGGCCTGGATTGCCCCTGACTTCTCTACTCCACCAGAGGAAAGCGGCTTAACATGAAGGAACCTTAAATGTGTCTTTTAGGTTGTATTGAATACACTGTATTCCCATGTACCTCTTCCTCTTCTCGTCCTCTTCCTCCTCATCCTCCATCATATGAAACTGCTTAGGCTGCCCTCGAAGTTCACCAGCTGGGCCTGCACCATAATTTTTTAGACAATCAGCTCACCAGCTGGGCCGGAACCATAATTTTTAACACGGTCAGCTCACCAGCTGGCCCTGCACCATAAATTTTTAGACAGTCAGTTCACCAGCTGGGCCGGAACCATAATATTTTAGATGGTCAGCTCACCAGCAGGCCCTCAACCATAATGTTTTAGACAGGCAGCTCACCAGCAGGCCCTGAACAATAATGTTTTAGATGGTCAGCTCACCAGCAGGCCCTGAACCATAAGGTTTTAGACGGTCAGCTCACCAGCAGACCCTCAACCATAATGTTTTAGACAGTCAGCTCTGCTGCATGTCACCCATAAATTCTTACACGGTCAGCTCTGCTGCATGTCACCCATAATATTTTACACGGTCAGCTCTGCTGCATGTCACCCATAATGTTTTACACGGTCAGCTCTGCTGCATGTCACCCATAATGTTTTTCACGGTCAGCTCAGCAGCAGCACGTCACCCCTATTGTTTTGGAGTGTCAGCAGCAGGCCATCAATCCGAATTTTTCAAGGGTGTGTCTGATGCACTCCTTTATGTGTAATAAAGGGGGTATTGGAGTGCCTGTTCCTTGTAATTTTTGGCAGCCCTTTCACTTTGTGCATAGGCTTTATGAGTGTAGGAGTCCCACAATTATACCACAATGTGAATGAGGCCCTCCTTTATGTGATATAGCAGTTGTATCATCCGTGTAATTTTTGGCAGCACTTGCGCTTAACGTACAAGTAAATATATGTTTCCTAACAATATTTCCTCTAAAATCGATGTTATCTTTGGTTTTGGGGGGTATTATTGTAATTCCGTAAAAGTGGCGTAATTCTTATTCCCAGCAGCGACTCCGGTGTCCAATATGCATCCAGACATCCTCCCCATGCTGTTCCCTAACCATTTATGTGGTGTTTCCACCATTTTCTCACGTTTCCCTATGGACCAGACACCCTCCCCTCTGCAGAGCAGGGGGTGCCCGGTCTTCTCCCATTGACTTCCATTATACTCGGGTACTCGGCTGAGCACTCGAGCACCACCTAGTGTTCGGCCAGAGCACCCAAGCACTCGAACATCGGGGTGTTCGATCATCACAAAAAAACTCCTTGGCTGTGACGTTCTCCGATGTGATTGGATCGCGGCATAGCCAGGGCGAAGGAGACGCCCATTGAGAAACCCGGGCATCTCCTCTGCCCTGTACCGATGCTCAGTATTAGCATACTGAGCGCAAAAAATACAGGGGGCGCTATTTTGAAAAACCTAGGCGGGTGGCAGCATCAGCGGGGGGGTGCCCTGCAAGTAAAGGTATTTACCTACTATAATGTAAAACCATGAAAGGTCCTCTTTAAGCTGTAGAAGCTTTGTTCATAATTAAACTAAGATAGTAAGATATGCTAGTGGGAAAACGCATCAGGTTTAATGCTGGTTACATATGTACCTTAAGCAAGGTACCACCAAGGTCATTCATTATGCTATAAAATTTCATACCTTAGCATCTGAATTAGCCTGGAACAATGAAGCTTTGGTTGCAGCATTCAATTAATATTTATCAGGACATATCAAGGATGAATTGGCAACTTGTGACTTTCCTTTTCTTCTGGATTAATGAATATCTGTCCAGAATAGATCTCAAGAAAAGAAAAAGAATGTACCCATTGCTTCCCTCATGTGGCTACTACCTTCATCAATCCTCGAGCTGACGTTCCAGACAACCTTGTGCAAGTGCTTGACACTACGTTGCCTGTAGAAGAATGAAGATGACACTTGACTCAAGGCCTATGCCTCTGTTATAAACCAAGAGATTATCTCTGCTTTATTTATTCTGTAGGTTCTCCACAGGGCAAATTCTCCAGGGCTTAAGTGAGAATAGGGAGATCATCTTGGGCCTGATAACTGCTTTAACTATTTGATAACATTCTCTTTCCCATTACTTTTAGTATGTTAACTCTTCAAAAGTCCAGTATGGTCTTTTTGGATTCAGGCACAGTGGGAGATTTTATTGAATATTCTCTTGTCAAGAGACTTAAGATACCTCTCATGACTCTCAACAAGTATGTGTCACTTTGGTCACTGGATCCTTTATCCTTGGCCAAGATTATATTTGGCTGTTACTATTTAGGTTTGCTTCTATTACATCTTTCTTTCTAAAAGGCAACAGAGACTCTTCCAGCACATCGTCCCTATTAATGTGAAATTCTTTTCCTTTCTGGTCATATTTCACCAAAGAATAGAGTATACCCAGTAGCCTTACCAGAGGCAATATATACCTCAGTTAAAGAGACATAAACAAACAGTTTGCATGAAATCTCAAATTTATTCTAATGGTAAGCCCCATCCTTATCGCATGAAACACAATAAGTGATAAGGCCCCTTGTAATAAGGACTGATAGATTGAAGGATCACATTTCATTTGCTCATACATCATCTCTTTTTATACAGAGTGTACCATAATGGCACTTTCCCATGCCTACTGTTTTCTTGGTGTTCCAGAGTAGAGATGAGCTAACTTCTTGAAATTCATTTTGTGCCCGATTCTGTGAATTTTTCAAAAAAATGAATTCAGATGGGAATCGATTCTACATAAATAGAATATTTTAACAGCGGTTGCTGTGCACCACTGTTCCCCTGCTTACCGCTGCGGGCCCAGGCGCTGTGTTCAGCAGTGATCTGTTCCCATTGCTTCACCATTCACCGCTGCAGTCCTGGGCTCTGTCCTTGTAGGTACTGTTTGTTCTGGGATCTGCTCCACAGTTTCCTTCAGCCATGGCCACAGAATGCTTGCCGCTTGTTCCCTGCAACACTTCCTTAAGGGCCGGCGCGTGTCACTTCCTGTGCTTTATGGGTTAGATCATGTGACCTTGCTGACCAATCCTAGCCCTCCTGCACATATATAAGTGTCTGAACCCCCTTCCCAGATGCCTCAGTGTCAAGATCCTTGTGTCCAGTGAAGGTTGCTGATATCTCTGCTTGTGTTCCTGACCCGTGCTTATGTTTCTGGACTCTGCTACCTGTTTGATCCCTGCCTGTTTGCTTGACTCTCCTGTTGCTGATCCAGATTGCCTGACGTGTACCTATGCTGCCTGCCCTGACCTATTGCTTGTTTGACTTTGCATCTGCCTTATCCTTCGGTCCTGCACTGTTGCTCCTGGTTATGACTCGGCCTGTTGACTACGTCTGTACCTCTGGTCCCTTGCTCAGTTACCTCCTGGTCTGCCTGGACCAGCTGCCTTGTGTGCCAACCCTCTTCATGAGGTAGCGAACTGGTGTTACCCTCGGGAAAGTCTATCCCTACCATCAGGGGTACTGTGAAGATTGAGGGGTTCACTTGGACAATGCCCTTACAGGAGGTAGGACACATGGTACAGTGGGTTCACACCCTCTGGTTCGTGACTAATATGCTCCAATTACACTGAAAGTTTGTATATAAACACCTTGATTTTTTTAATGAAAAGATGTTATTTCTAAATTATTTTTTTATTAATTTTTTTTCTTTCACATCCCACCCCCTTTTAAGCTCTTGAACACAATGACAGCAATAGCAAATAATGTCAGGATGACACTGTTGTATATACAAGTGCATCGCAATAAATTAGAATATCATGAAAGTTTTTTTTTCAGTAATTCAGTTCAAAAAGTGAAAGACATATATTATATAGAGTCATTACAAACAGAGTGAACTTTTTCAAGTGTTAATTTATGTTAATGTTTATGATTATGGCTTACAGCCAAGGAAAACCCAACATTCATTATCTCAGAAAATTTGAATAATTAACCTAAAACACCTGCAAAGGCTTCCTAAGTCTTTAAAAAGGTCCCTTAGTCTGGTTCAGTAGGCGACACAATTATGGGGAAGACTGCTGACTTGACAAATGAATCCAGAAGGCTGTCATTGACACACTCCACAATCAGGGTAATCCACAAAAGGTCATTGCTAAAGAAGCTGGCTGTTCACAGAATGCTGTATCAAAGCATATTAATAGAAAGTTCAGTAGAAGGAAAAAGGGTGGTAGAAAAAGGTGCACAAGCAACAGAGAGAACCGTAGCCTTGATAGGATTGTTAAGAAAAGGCCTTTCCTAAATTTGGGGGAGATTCACAAGGAATGGACTGCTGCTGGAGTCAGTGCTTCAAGAGCCACCACACACAGACATATCCAGGACATGGGCTACAAGTGTCGCATTCCATGTGTCAAGCCACTCATGACCCATAGACAATGCCAGTAGCGTCTTACCTGGACCAAGGAGAAAAAGAACTAGACTGTTGCTCAGTGGTCAAAGGTGTTGTTCTCAGATGAAAGTAAATTTTGCATTTCATTTGGAAATCAAGGTCCCAGAGTCTGGAGGAAGAGTGGAGAGGCACTCAATCCAAGCTGCTTGAGGTCTAGTGTGAAGTTTCCACAATCAGTGATGGTTTGGGGAGCCATGTCATCTGCTGATGTAGGTCCATTGTGTTTTATCAAGACCAAAGTCAGTCTACCAGGAAATTTTTGAGCACTTCATGCTTCCCTCTGCCAACAAGCTTTTTGGAGATGGAATTTTTATTTTCCAGCAGGACTTGGCACCAGTCCACACTGACAAAAGTGCCAATACCTGGTTTAATAACCACAGTATCACTGTGCTTGATTGGCCAGCAAACTCGTCTGACCTTTACCCCATAGAGAATCTATGGGGTATTGTCAAGAGGAAGATGAGAGACACCAGACCCAACAATGCAGACAAGCTGAAGGCTGCTATTAAAGCAACCTGGGCTTCCATAATACTTCTGCAGTGCCACGGCCTCCATGCCACGCCGCATTGATGCAGTCATTTATGCAAAAGGAGCCCCAACCAAGTATTGAGTGCATTTACTTTACATAATTTTCATTTGGCCAACATTTCTGTGTTTAAAAAAAAAAATTACAGTTGGTCTAATATAATATTCTAATGTTCAGAGATAATGGTTTTTCCTTGGCCGTAAGCCATAATCATCAACATTAACATAAATAAACATTTCAAAAAAGTTCACTCTGTAATGACTCTATATAATATATGTGTTTCAATTTTTAAATTGAGTTACTGAAAAAAAACTTTTTGATGATATTCTAATTTATTGAGATGCACTTGTAGCTATGGGAAAACACATGGTTGAGGCAATTAACAAACAACATGTTTAGAAACACACTGTGCCATCTTTTTTTTTATATTAGAAAGCTTCCAAAAATTGTCACTTATCAGGGGCATAAGGTGTTTAAACACACACAGTGTTATGGCAAGAAAAACAGTGCCTCTTCATAACTTTGGCGGATCCTCTGCCAGCTATGGGGCTTTATTAAGACTGGCATCAAAAACGATGATCTTAATAAATGTGCCTCTGATGTCTTTGGGCCCACAGGTCCAGATGCGACTGCTACCTGTTTGCTATGCCACTGGCCAAAGAGACTGTGCAGTCTTTGAAAGAACCTTTCATGAAGTTCTGTGACCTGACAGACCATTCTGGACTTGAACTGTGTCAGTATTGTCACCAGTCCAGACTGCATTCCAGTACTGTGAAGATCTCCAGCACTGTTCTCTGCCACAGTGACAGCTGGCAACAGAGGCAAATGCAATAAGCCAGCAATTGGAGGGGGGGTGTGAAAAAAAAGCAGGCAGCAGTTCATGGGGTTGGGATATGCCACATTATATAATAAGTAGCAGCAGGCATAGTCCATGGGGGGGGGGAAGGATGACACACTATATAAAAGGCTGCAACTATGGGCACAGTTAATTGGGTAAGGCTAAATGTACACTTGCGATCAGATTCTGGTGTTCTGTTCCAGAATAGGAGCAGAATACCGGAATAGCATATGCTGAACACTTCTGGCACCCACTGGATTCCATTCTCAATAATGGGGTCAGTCGGGAAGCAGTGTGAGTACAGGCATTTTGCCTGATTAAACACTGCTGCATGCAGTGTTCTTTTGCCCTTTATTTTTGCTAGAATCTGTGATGGAAGGTCCAGCAGGAACCACTACCACAGATGTGTATGTAGCTTAAGAAAATCTATGGCTGGCTCATAAGGCTGTCACCACAGTGCAGTCCATGCACATGTATTTTTTTATTTCTTTATTAGTAAAAACTGGTAAGCATGGAGTAGCTAGGAAGGTAATGGAAAGGGGCAGGGCATGAGGGATGGTGAAGAACATAAAGATAATGTAAAAAAAGCACAGATTGCAATTCTGTCTAAGAAAAACCCCTGGTGAAGGGGATGGGCTATCTGTAACCATAAGCAGTAATGGTGGTCACACATACTCTCCTTTAGAAGATAAAGACAGTATGCAATTCCCAGCTATCTACTCCTAGCACTCAGTTTACTATACCCTACTGTGTAACAATTAACCCAGTCCGAACGTTGGTGCACTGTTGCAGAAAACGTTGACGTGCTAATATTGGTGCACTTACTATTGTCCTGCCCGGGAACCACCTAGGAGCTAGCGGTCCTGACTGTGCTGTAGGGTTAATACATCAGCTGAGCTTTATATTCTCATATAGGAATCACAGTAGCTGTCAGGACTGTGCTGTAATGTCTGCACGGAAGTAAGGCACACTTCTGTCTGTGGAGATCTCTCAGTCTCTCCATCTCCTGCCCATGGCATTGTCTCTAGGATGGCTGCTGTTCTTCTTCCTTCTTTAGACTTTCCTCCTGGTACCCTGCTGTTGGCTACAGGGAAGAGCAAGTGCTTATTGGATTTATAGTCCACTTCACCTCATAAGAATCATCACTAGTGCCTGCTGCTGTGATCCATGATGTTCCTGCCATTGTCACTGACCACCTTACCCAGTTGGAGTTGGTGGAGAGAAAGCAAGTGGTTGATTGCTGCTTGATGCACTTTAGCAAGTGATCGGCTGTGTGGCTACTCTCACACAGGCTTATCAGCTCTTACACTGCATGGAAACACTTCACTTTACATGCAGTCAAGTGAGAATTGCAGTGTTCTTCGTCAAATGACAGTACAATACAGACACCGTTTTTGTTTTTTTTGAGAAATAATGCAGCTACTAAGGATGCGCAAACTGGCTCAGTCCAAACTTTTTGGAGAGAGAGACAGAGAGAGAGACTACTCTTGCAAATCTTATATCTTAATTGTTCTGGTATCAAATGGGACATTCCCTCTTTCCTTTCCTTTCCAGGGCGCGGCACCTGAGGGGTTAATTGCTGTGGATCGCACGCCCTGCTATTGAGGCTGGGTATGTTATACCGCTGCCTCCTATACTTGATTTAATGTGCTCTATATTCATTGGTGGCGCAGTGCGCCCTTTTTCCCGCCCCCCCCCCCCCAGGTACTAGTCTCATTGTTGGCACAGTGGCCACAGGTGACACCCCCTCCCCCTCTTCATTGGTGGCAGTGGTAGATTCGATCAGCCCCCCAACAGTGTAATCGTAGGGCTTTGATCGCTTACCATGGCAACCAGGACTCTACTGAAGTCCTGGCTGCCATGGTAAGCTCCCTGCTGCCATGTGCAGAAAGCCCAGGACAGCACAACCATGTGAATGCGCCCGCATCTATTCCGCAATTTTGCAGAATAGATGCGGCTGCATTCACTTCAGTGGGTGGCTCCGCAAGAAGTTACAGAACATATCCTATTCTTGTCCGCAACAGCAGACAAGAATAGGCATTTTGAACGGGGCCCCCGGCCGCGTGTTCCGCAAATTGTGGAACACACGCTGGGCGGAATCCGTGGTATTGTGGAGCGGATGCGCAATACTATGGCCGTCTGAATCGCCCCTTAATCACCCTCTTTCCCAATTTTACATATAAAATATATTAACAATAAATAAACGTTTTACATATCGCCACGTCTGAAAAGTCCAAACTATTAAAATATTTTAAAAATCTCCTATTCGGTGAACACGTAACAGAAAAAAATAAAAACCGCACAATTCGCCATTTTTTAGTCGCCTTGTCCCCCCAAAAAATAGGCTAGGACTGTTCCATTATGGGCCATACTTTCAATATGAGAACTGTATTATTAGTTTTCGGACCCGACTTGAGAAAGCGGGGGATTTCAACTTTTAGGGGATCATTTAGGCATATTTCTGGTGCAGATTGCGGGGCAACGGTTAGTTGCACCGCATTCTGTGACTTTTCCCTGCTCTCACCAGTTCTAAAAAAGTGGGAGTGGTGTGGACTGGGAAAGGGACAGGCCGGCAAGCCCGTCTCATTCATCATTTACTAGAGAATGGTCTAAATGTAAGCCAGCTAGGAAGTTGGCTTACATTTAGACTGGTGCTGAATGCGCCGTTTCATAACTTCGGCGGATCCACCTCCACATATAGGGTTTATTAAGACCAGCATCTAAAATGCTGGTCTTAATAAATGACCCCCTTAATATTTTATTTATTATTGACTTTTACAGTGATAACTTTTAACCCCCTTAGGGGGCTAGAACCTGGGATCTTTTGATCCCTTGTCCTATTCATCCTAATAGAGATCTATTAGGGTAGATAGCATTTTGACATGCTCCTTGCTGAGCTGTGCCTCGTGCACAGTGCAGCAAGGAGGTTACCATGGCAGCTATGTGAATCTTCCAAAGAGTCCAGGCTGCCATAGTAACTGAACAGACACCCACAATTTCACTGTGGGGGCTCAGATCATAAGGCAGAGGGAGCCACATCCCTCTGCCTTACCTCACAGATGCCGCTATCGATGTTGATCGTGGCATTTGAGAAGTTAAATGAAGGAGTTTGGCGGGATCACGATTCCCCGTCATTATGACCAGGTGTCTAGCCGACACCAGCTGGATATGGAGCGTACTCACTGTCGCAACCTGCTCAATTGCATTCCTTCAGCCACCGTGATTACGGAATACCTGATTTTTTGTGATGCATGATAAATTAATTTGTAACTAATTGAGTTTCTTGGCAAACTTCGGCAAACCTAAAATTTTTCAAAACTTCGCTCATCTCTACTTATAGGTCCAAAAAACAAAACGAAAAAGAAAACACACACACACACATGTGAATAGTAACCAACCAATCAATAATAATAGATAACATCCTGTTTGGTGTCTATACCTTTCGATATTCTAGTGCCAATAGTGAAGATCCAGAATGTTTCTTTAGATAACAATTTGCTGTTCAGATCTCCTCCTCCTTTCAATGCCACAGAAAGAAAAACATGTGTTATCTTCCTTGTGCACTGGCGCAAAATGTTTAGAGACAGAGGGGTCAATAGCTTTTTGCTTGTTTGAGTTTTGAGTGAATATAACATATTGTAACCTGAATCTGTTGCAGTTAGTAAGTTATGCAACATATGTGCTGTTACCATTGATGTAGGTGTTAATTTTATAGATGCCACCATTACTAAAAGATTTAAATTGTTTAGTAGTCTGCAAAACTAAAGCAATGACAGATTCTGTGTCCACATTTTAAAAATCCCTTAGTATTAAGTTACGTAGTTTGATGTTCTTTACAATATCGTCTATAGTGAGCGCTCTCTTAAAAACACATGTAGAACCCTAGTAAATCATGTCTGAGTGATACTAACATACATAGCTATGGGTAAACTCATATTTAATGGTGTTAATAAACTGCAATGGCATGTGTTATGCTTTTTCATATTACTAGCTTCCAAAAATTGGTCCTCATCAGGGACAGGTGGTGCTTAAATAAATATGGTGCCGGGTAAAAATAAAGTGGATTATTGGGGGACCAAACATCCACAAATTATACCTTCACACAATGCCTGCTCATACTGTACCATATGCACTAATGTTAAAAGAGTTAACAACACTGAACAACCCCACCACAGTGCCCATCCCCGCAATAGTGACAGTATTGATGTGGAAAGCATTCGGTATTAGAGGCACTTGGCAGCAATAGTATTGGTAGCAGAAGTAGCATAGCATGGTCGGCTGTTTATGGATGGTAGTAGTAGTGGTAGAATTAGTGGATGGTTAGTGTTAATGGTGGTGGCTGTAAGGGATTAGCAATGAGGAGAAGCAGCTGAGGCAACGGCGGCAGCTGCATCCTGTGACAGGACCAGGGGGAAAGTGGTAGAAGGAGTCTATATTTCACCTAGGTTTCTGTCTTATACATTCTAAATAGGAGCCAGGGAATTGAAGCAGCAGGGAAAACTAGGTTTTCTGTCTGTAAGGGTTTTTATCAAAAACCTGGTTAGAAGGGCCTAGCTGCTTGGAGCAGGGAGAGTTGGGTGGGTCCTGGCTCCAATTAGCCACTCCAGGTTTTGTGGTTACTGTGGCTAATCACCTGAGAACCTGGGTGTGCTATAAAAGGGCAGGCAGCTCACTAGCTGAGGTCTCTGTTCCTGGGAAAACTCAAACGTGAGTAAAAAGAAAACTGCATGTTTTTGTTCAGGGTGCTGGGTACAAGACTCACTTTCCTTAGTTAGGAATTGCTTGATGTTTTAGAGGTAGCGGCCAGACAGCCAGGGTTTTCTTTTGTTTTGTGCTGTTTTGTTTAATACTTTTTTGTGCAAAAGCCAAATAAAACTGGCTGAGGCCAGTTGCACCATACTTGCTTGGACTGGACTGTGTTTTGTGTGCCATCAGCACCCGTCTATCCCAGGAGATGGTGGTCCCGTGGTTAATCCCGTTACAATCCATACGGTACAGTACATGTAAGCAGGCAGCATGATGGTAGGCAGGCAGCATGATGGTAGGGAGGCAGCAGCAGTGGAATGATGGCAGCAGTGGTATGATGGAGGCAGCAGCAGCCTTACAGAACATGATGGTAGGCAGGAAACATGATGGTAGGCAGACAGACAGCAACAGTGGCAAGATGGGGCACTGTCAAGAAGGCAAGATCTATTCACTGGCCTCTGCTGGAGGAGTGTAAAAATCCTTACAAATCCAGGCTTGGTTTATTTTGATACAAATAATGTTTTGGACACTGGTAGAGGACAACTTGGTCTGTTTGGGGGTCACCGTGCCCCCTGCGTCACTGAAAGACCTCTCTGAGTTGACGCTGGAGGTTGGGCAAGAAAGAAGAAGAAATTGCTATCCTGGAGTATCTCAATAAAAATAAGCTTATAACACTGTATCAGCATGGCTTCATGAGAGACAGTTATGTCAAATTAATTTAATCAGCATCTATGAAGAGGTAATTTCTAGATGTGACCGGGGTGAGTCAATGGATGTCATGTATGTTGACTTGTCTAAAGCATTTGATACTGTGCCGCATAAAAGGTTAGTACATAAAATGAGAATACATGAACTGGGAGAAAATGTGTATGTATATGAGTAACTGACTCAGTGTTTGTGTTTTCGTATTTTACTCCCTGCCTTCCTGGAGGCATACGTTTTCATATAGCCATATGAGGAAATTTCCAAATGTGGTGGGATTGGAAATAATGTAATTCTGTCACAGTTTTTTGGGGTTTGTTTTTATGATGTTCCCTTTGTAGTAAACCTGACCAGTTACTAGTGTTGAGCGAGCACCTCTGTGCTCGGGTGCTCTGGCCGAGCACTAGGGGTTGCTCGAGTGCTTGGCCGAGCACCCGAGCATAATGTTAGTCAATGGGACTAAACCAGGCACCCCCCCCGCTCGGAAGAGGGGAGGGTGTCTGGTTAATAGAAAAAGGTCAGAATCGCGACTTCTCCTCTTTTACTCCTTTTACTCGTAAAAGTATGCTAATTAACTGAATTTGTACGCATTAGCGCACAATGCGTATGCATTAGCATACAAATGCGTACGCATTAGCATACAAATTCGTACGCATTAGCGTACATTACAGTGCAGGGAAGAGACTCGAGCATTGCGCTCGAGTACACTTGGTGTTCGGCCGAACACCGAGCAGACCCAAGCGTAGGCATGCTCGGCCTAACAGCGAGTTCGGCCAAGCATGCTCGCTCAACACTACCAGTTATGGTATCTTCATTGTTTGGGTCAGTACCAGAGGCGTAGCTAGAGGTTCAGCACAGGGGGGGCGAAACATACTTGAGTGGGCCCCCCACTTATTGGCTTCCCAAACGCACGTTTCCAACTTCACAGGCACATACTACTAGTTGTGGTTATAATATTGTATTAGAAAGATGACTGTATAAACTGCAAGATCGTCTATGCTGCTAAGTACAGTACAATAGACTTTCTACATACCCTAGTCTAAATACTCTACCACATAATGCAGTAAAATATAGGATTAATAGGAGTAAAAAACAAGGGGACTCCTATGTTAAAGGAAACGTGTCCCCAGTTTTTACATCACTCCCCTGCCCCCATCAGACCTCAGATCAGCTTAATGTGCCCCCATCAGACCTCAGATCAGCGTATTGTGCCCCATCAGACCTTAGATCAGCGTATTGTGCCCCATCAGACCTCAGATCAGCGTATTGTGCCCCATCAGACCTCAGATCAGCGTATTGTGCCCCCATCAGACCTCAGATCAGCGTATTGTGCCCCCATCAGACCTCAGATCAGCTTAATGTGCCCCCCATCAGACCTCAGATCAGCAGAATGTGCCCCATCAGACCTCAGATCAGCCTACTGTGCCCCCATCAGACCTCAGATCAGCATACTGTGTCCCATCAGACCTCAGATCAGCGTATTGTGCCCAATCAGACCTCAGATCAGCATATTGTGCTCCCATCAGACCTCACATCAGCAGAATGTGCCCCCATCAGACCTCACATCAGCGTATTGTGCCCCCATCAGACCTCAGATCAGCGTACTGTGTCCCTATCAGACCTCAGATCAGCGTATTGTGCCCCATCAGACCTCAGATCAGCATATTGTGCTCCCATCAGACCTCACATCAGCAGAATGTGCCCCCATCAGACCTCACATCAGCGTATTGTGCCCCCATCAGACCTCAGATCAGCGTACTGTGTCCCCATCAGACCTCAGATCAGTGTATTGTGCCCCATCAGACCTCAGATCATCATATTGTGCCCCATCAGACCTCAGATCAGCATATTGTGCCCCCATCAGACCTCAGATCAGCAGAATGTGCCCCCATCAGACCTCAGATCAGCGTATTGTGCCCCCATCAGACCTCAGATCAGCGTATTGTGCCCCCATCAGACCTCACATCAGCGTATTGTGCCCCCATCAGACCTCAGATCAGCTTAATGTGCCCCCATCAGACCTCAGATCAGCCTACTGTGCCCCCATCAGACCTCAGATCAGCGTACTGTGCCCCCATCAGACCTCAGATGAGCGTACTGTGCCCCCATCAGACCTCAGATCAGCGTATTGTGCCCCCATCAGACCTCACATCAGCATATTGTGCCCCATCAAACCTAAGATCTGCATATTGTGCCCCCATCAGACCTCAGATCAGCGTATTGTGCCCCCATCAGACCTCAGATCAGCCTATTGTGCCCCATCAAACCTCAGATCAGCCTATTGTGCCCCCCATCAGACCTCAGATCAGCGTATTGTGCCCCCCATCAGACCTCAGATCAGCAGAATGTGCCCCCATCAGACCTCAGATTAGCGTATTGTGCCCCATCAGATCTCAGATCAGCCTACTGTGCCCCCATCAGACCTCACATCAGCCTACTGTGTCCCCATCAGACCTCAGATTAGCGTATTGTGCCCCATCAGATCTCAGATCAGCCTACTGTGCCCCCATCAGACCTCAGATCAGCCTACTGTGCCCCCATCAGACCTCAGATCAGCCTACTGTGTCCCCATCAGACCTCACATCAGCCTACTGTGTCCCCATCAGACCTCAGATCAGCGTATTGTGCCCCATAAGACCTCACATCAGCCTACTGTGCCCCCATCAGACCTCAGATTAGCGTATTGTGCCCCATCAGACCTCAGATCAGCCTACTGTGCCCCCATCAGACCTCACATCAGCCTACTGTGCCCCCATCAGACCTCAGATCAGCGTATTGTGCCCCCATCAGACCTCAGATCAGCTTAATGTGCCCCCATCAGACCTCAGATCAGCCTACTGTGCCCCCATCAGACCTCAGATCAGCGTACTGTGCCCCCATCAGACCTCAGATCAGCATACTGTGCCCCCATCAGACCTCAGATCAGCGTATTGTGCCCCCATCAGACCTCACATCAGCATATTGTGCCCCATCAAACCTAAGATCTGCATATTGTGCCCCCATCAGACCTCAGATCAGCGTATTGTGCCCCCATCAGACCTCAGATCAGCATATTGTGCCCCCATCAGACCTCAGATCAGCAGAATGTGCCCCCATCAGACCTCAGATCAGCGTATTGTGCCCCCATCAGACCTCAGATCAGCGTATTATGCCCCCATCAGACCTCAGATCAGCGTATTGTGCCCCCATCAGACCTCAGATTAGCATATTGTGCCCCATCAGACCTCAGATCAGCCTACTGTGCCCCCATCAGACCTCACATCAGCCTACTGTGTCCCCATCAGACCTCAGATCAGCGTATTGTGCCCCATAAGACCTCACATCAGCCTACTGTGCCCCCATCAGACCTCAGATCAGCCTACTGTGCCCCCATCAGACCTCACATCAGCCTACTGTGCCCCCATCAGACCTCACATCAGCCTACTGTGCCCCCATCAGACCTCACATCAGCGTATTGTGCCCCCATCAGACCTCAGATCAGCTTAATGTGCCCCCATCAGACCTCAGATCAGCCTACTGTGCCCCCATCAGACCTCAGATCAGCGTACTGTGCCCCATCAGACCTCAGATGAGCGTACTGTGCCCCCATCAGACCTCAGATCAGCGTATTGTGCCCCTATCAGACCTCACATCAGCATATTGTGCCCCATCAAACCTAAGATCTGCATATTGTGCCCCCATCAGACCTCAGATCAGCGTATTGTGCCCCCATCAGACCTCAGATCAGCCTATTGTGCCCCATCAAACCTCAGATCAGCCTATTGTGCCCCCCATCAGACCTCAGATCAGCGTATTGTGCCCCCCATCAGACCTCAGATCAGCAGAATGTGCCCCCATCAGACCTCAGATTAGCGTATTGTGCCCCATCAGATCTCAGATCAGCCTACTGTGCCCCCATCAGACCTCACATCAGCCTACTGTGTCCCCATCAGACCTCAGATCAGCGTATTGTGCCCCATCAGACCTCACATCAGCCTACTGTGCCCCCATCAGACCTCAGATTAGCGTATTGTGCCCCATCAGATCTCAGATCAGCCTACTGTGCCCCCATCAGACCTCACATCAGCCTACTGTGCCCCCATCAGACCTCAGATCAGCGTATTGTGCCCCCATCAGACCTCAGATCAGCTTAATGTGCCCCCATCAGACCTCAGATCAGCGTACTGTGCCCCCATCAGACCTCAGATCAGCGTATTGTGCCCCCATCAGACCTCAGATCAGCCCACCCAGCCACATAAGATAAAAATAAAAACCTTTCTTACCTGTTCTGCGCTGCGGCTGCCCTCCGGTCCGCGCTCCGCTCTCTTCCCTGGCCCGTGCACACTATGACCTGACGCTACGCCACTGGTCAAGACGATTACAGCCATACCAAATTTATATAGTTTTGCTTGTTTTTAGAGATGAGTGAATCTATTCGTCGATTCGTTGATTTGTATTGAATCTTGGAAATTTTTAGCTGCGAAGCGAATCCGAATATTAGGTGGTTCGCTTCGGCTTTGTACGCATTCGCTAGTTGTCCTATAAATTATACGCTATTGCTACGTATAAGTTACTCTATACGCTGGTGCTTACGAATTCAATTCATTAGCGAAATTTTACTGTTAGTTCGTTTATCGTGCGCAAAAGCCCGGGAAGAAAGCGGTCACCTGGCCTAGTGGGCAGGGCTTGCTCTGATTGGCTCAGGCTCGGTAAGCCAGTGACGCAGCACTTCTGCTGCGACTGCTGAGACGAGCAGAAGCACTGTGTGTGAAGTTCTGAGACTCTGAGACCTGTTTTGTGAAAATTGGGGTGTAATTGCTCTGGGAATCCATATTACACATATCAGGGATACTGCAGGGCCAGTTCAGGGCTAGTAATTAATCAGGCAGGGAGAGAGAGACAGGGAGAGATAGGGAGATACAGGGACAAAGACCAGTTGCAGGGCCGCAGAGTGAATTGAAAAATGTCTGGAATGGATAAGCAAAAGGGGTGCAGTTCCAGCCAGACCTCGAGCTCTAAAAAAAAAAAAGGAGAAGGTGGCACAGGGCAGAAGTGCCAAAGGACCTCTAGCCAGGGCATCTACTAGTATGTATTCGCAATACTTGGCAGTTGTTCCACCAGGCTAACCCACTAAGGCGCAAAATTGTAGTGGAGGAGAAAGTAGATGAGGTAGTTGAATGGATGGCACGCTCATCTCATTCTCAGCCGGATGATCTGCTGATACAGTATCCATATGAAGCCAGGGGTCAGACTTAGAGCGTTCCTCTTGCTCCACCATTCCTCTCCAGCAAAGCCCTTCATTTTCGTACGCAATTTGTACGCTTATGCGTACGTGTTCATAGAGGTTGCGTACCTTTTTACCTGAACGTTCGTTATTAGTGCACGAATGTTCGCTAAAAGCCATATAATTACGTATATTTTGTACGCAAATTAAACGAATCTACTCGTCGAATATACGAATCTTAGGAAAAGTTCGGCGAATGTTTGGCAAATAAAATTTTGCATGATTCGCTCATCTCTACTTGTTTTATTACTGAAAAAAGTAAAAAAAATTTGAATTTTTTTTTTCTTTGCATCACCATATTATGATGCTCAGAAGTCTCTATAGTTACATCTATAGATCTGTGTGATGGCTCATTTTTTTGTAGGGTGATCTATACTGTACTTTTTGTTGATAGTATTTTTGAGTATGCTTGACTTTTGGATCACTTTTTATTGAATGTTTTTTGGAGGTGAAGCAATTAAAAAAAGACAAACCACCATTCACCATACAGGAAAAATATATTTCTTTTATATTTATGTTTAGCGTTTTAGGAGGCAGTGATGGCTATGATTTTTATATTTTTGGACAACTGACAGCGTCATGTGAGCGGTTAAATGACTGCAGTCGGCTTTATCACCAATCACAGGCAGAAGAACTAGGTGTTTAACGCAACAGAAACCTGCCAGCTATTATATTATTTCTGTTACATTATGTAAAACAACAATTAAGCAATTACATTTTTTTTTTTATTAAAGCTAAATATAGCTGTTACATTTTTGACATGGTGTCCCTAGATGTTAATTTGATTTCTTCTGTTCACTGTTGGTGACAAGAAAAACTCTTCTAGTGCACTGATTCTCAGCAACAGTAATATTTTCTTAAGATTTGACTACAGTGATATAGTATATGAAGACAAATGTTTTTTTTTTCCCCATAGGGAGAGATTTCTTTAAGTGTGTTTGATCAAGAATCAAAATGGACCAGTGTTTCATGAGGATTTCTCATGTTTTTGCTTAGCTTGCTGAAACTTTGGTATGATCAATTTCTTTATATTGATAGTAATCAAGATAGCTCCCCATGTAAATACCAGGACTAAGTGGCCATTAAGCCAAACTAATTTTGCATATTCTTACTCCTACTTCATAGGTGGTTCATGCATAATAATTAAGAGTAGTGTGGAGCGAAGCATCCGAAGTGGAATTCGATCCGAAGTTTAGGAAAAATTAGATTCGCATTGAATCCAAATCCATTAATTTTTAATGAATCGTTTTTTTTCCTAAAATGGTGGCTACAGAGTGAAAGTTAGAAGCTCGAGAATGCGAGATCACCCACAATGCCATGAGGATAGCCAATCCGCAGCTAGACAGCCACTGTGATGTTACAGCCCTTTAAAAGCCTCATCGCATGCAGTCTCCACCGTTTCGCTGTGAGCTGAGCATAGGGAGAGACGTGACAAGCACTAGTGACAATGCTTGTCACGTATCTTTAATTGTACAATATTTGATAGGGAGAGTGCAGAGAGTGAAGGGACAGTGCAGGGAGATTGTAGGGAGAATTTTCACACACTGTAGGGAGAGCATAGGGAGAGTATAAAGGGACTGGAGGGATCAAACAGGGACTGTAATCTGAAGCTGAAGGATCCATAGGAGACAGCATAGTTTGCAGCAATCTCTGTGTAGGGCACAGAGCTATCTAACTGAATTGTGTCCACCTTGTTTAATAGATAAACAATCCCATTAGGCATTGATTTTCAAATTGGGGTGACTAACTTGTCTTGTTCTATATACTGTATGAGACCTGCCTGTCACAGTAACTGTTTCACTACCAGAAAAGACTAGCTATGCATGTTGCTGTAATGTACATGTACACCGAGATACACTCACCCTGCAGGCCAGGATATAGCTGATTTAATGGGCTTTATGAAAAATTACTTCAGAACAAAGCAAATTTCTTGGAGAAGTTTTGCAAAGTGTCCAAATCATTTTTTGAAAAATTCACTCATCTCTAATTAGAGGTAACATATTACCAGTAGTAAAAATCATGTTAACATCAGACTTTTCAGTGTCTTAAAGGGGTTCTGCACTGCTACTGTAGAGACTTTTGGAACCTTGAATGAGAAGCTGGTAATTTTCCACAGCTGCCATAGGGTTTAAGAGCATGTTTTGGAGGGAAAAAGCCAGACTTGTTTACCACCAAAACCAGACATATTGACTTTTTGAATGTCTGGTTTAGCTCAGTTATGTCTGAAAACCTGGTTGTCTGGAAAAACTGCTGTATCATTGCTAATGATTATCACTGAAGCTCTAATGTAAGTCTATGACAGACGAGAGTTGTAACAATGTATCTGTTTGTGCTGAGTTTCTCCACTCCACCCCTCCCACTAGAAGGTTCTAGTTCAGCCAGAAACTGTGTATAAGGAGAGCAGGCAGAGTCCCCAGTGTTCTGCAGTTAGGGAGAAGTGCTTAGAAGAGGAGACTCTGCCTGACTATTGAGTGACCAAAAGAAGATACTGAAATGGGGATACATTGCCGAAGACCCTGGACTGCTAGCCTTTGGCTAGGGTATTAGCCTTCTGAGAGAGAGGGACAGCTAGCTCAGGCCTTTCCTCAGCATCAAACCCTTCTTCTGCCAGGGAGGAGACTGGATAAGCCAGCCCTATGCCTCACCTTTATTGTTCTGTACCTGAATTCCTACAGTAATGAAGGACACTGGTTTACTGCAGACCCTGACTCTCTGGACATATTTCCCATTGGGATGCACCACACCTTACCATCCCTTCCTGAGAGCAGCAATACATATTGACACCTCATTGTTGTCCGGGGGACCCAGAGTAACACTGTGGCCACCCAAAACCTGGCCACTGCTATAAAGTATTGATTTATCCTCTGGATAGGTCTTTAATATCAAATCTGCAGAGGTCTCTTTGAAGTGGTAGCAGAGTTTTTGTAAGCACTGTTTCTGCTTCAAAATTACATGCTCATCTTGCTCGTAGAGGCATTACAGTGTAATTGCAATATATTTATTTGAACAGAATACACTGTGTGCAGAATTATTAGGCAAGTTGTATTTGATAGGATTCTTTTTATTATTGAACAACAACTATGTTCTCAATCAACCCAAAAGACTCATAAATATCAAAGCTTAATATTTTTGGAAGTTGGAGTGGTTTTTTTTTAGATTTGGCTATCTTAGGAGGATATCTGTTTGTGCAGGTAACTATTACTGTGCAGAATTATTAGGCAACTTAATAAAAACCAAATATATACCAATCTCACTTGTTTATTTTTACCAGGTAAACCAATATAACAACACAAAATTTAGAAATAAACATTTCTGACATTAAAAAAAATATATAAAAAATCAGTGACCAATATAGCCACCTTTCTTTACGATGACACTCAAAAGCCTTCCATCCATAGATTCTGTCAGTTGCTTGATCTGTTTACGATCAACATTGCGTGCAGCAGCCACCACAGCCTCCCAGACACTGTTCCGCGAGGTGTACTGTTTTCCCTCCCTGTAGATCTCCCATTATATGAGGAACCATAGGTTCTCTATGGGGTTCAGATCAGGAGAACAAGGGGGCCATGTCATTATTTTTTCTTCTTTTAGACCTTTACTGGCCAGCCACGCTGTGGAGTATTTGGATGCATGTGATGGAGCATTGTCCTGCATGAAAATCATGTTGTTCTTGAACAATACCGACTTCTTCCTGTACCACTGCTTGAAGAAGCTGTCTTCCAGAAACTGGCAGTAGGTCTGGGAGTTGAGCTTCACTCCATTCCCAACCGGAAAAGGTCCCACAAGTTCATCTTTGATGATACCAGCCCATACCAGTACCCCACCTCCACGTTGCTGCTTGTTTTATCTTATGTTTCTTGTTCAAAGGTGGTCGTTTTTCAGCCTTCCTTACCTTGGCCATGTCCCTGACTATCGCACACCTTGTGCTTTTTGATACTCCAGTAACGTTGCAGCTCTGAAATATGGCAAAACTGGTGGCAAATGGCATCTTGGCAGCTTCACCCTTGATTTTCCTCAATTCATGTGAAGTTATTTTGCGCCTTTTTTTTTTTCAACACGCTTGTTGCGACCCTGTTGGCTATTTGCCATGAAACGCTTGATTGTTCGGTGATCACGCTTCAAAAGTTTGGCAATTTCAAGACTGCTGCATCCCTCTGCAAGACATCTCACAATTTTTGACTTTTCAGAGTCCGTCAAATCTCTCTTCTGACCCATTTTGCCAAAGGAAAGGAAGTTGCCTAATAACTAAGCACACCTTATTACGTGCAGGTAATTTTGAAGCAGAAGCAGAGCTCGAACAAACACCTCTACCACTTCAGTTGATTGACAAAAGTGTCAGGAGTCGGACCTCTGCTGATCTGATAATTCTGACCTATCCTGAGGATGGTCTATTAATATTACTCTACTGCTCAACCTCTTTAATCACCATCAAGCAATATTTGAAGCCAGACTTAGATTTGTTACATTTCTACCCAAAACTCACTCAGACACAGACTCCAAAACTCTGAGTCTAACTCCCCAGACCGGTCATCTTTCAGTTAAATGTTAGTCAAGTCTATCACCATCATAACCATTTCTTAAGAATATATGTTCATTAACAGTAGAGAGACTCATGGTGAATGTATTCAATTATGTAATAACTAGAGATGAGCGAGTACTAAAATGCTCGGGTGCTCGTTATTCGAGACGAATTTTTCCCGATACTCGGGTGCTCGTTTCGAGTAACGAACCCCATTGAAGTCAATGGGAGACTCGAGCATTTTTGCGGGGGACCAAAGCTCTTCACAGGGAAGTTTGCCTGAAAACCTGGAAACCTCAGAAAATGATGGAAACACCACGGAAATGGACAGGAAACAGCAGGGGCAGCATGCATGGATGCCTCTGAGGCTGCTTAATCCCACCATTACCCCAAATCCTCAGGCAACAGCCTGGTGGTTACCCTCATGGCAATTGTGCTCACCCAGACCAAGAAAGGCGAGGCAAATACCCATGACATGTTAGGGAAGCACCCAACTAGGTGCAACGAAGGTCCATCACCGCCTGCAGGTGACACCACTGCTCATGCTGGCACTGCAACTGACATCAAGTTTAGTATCTATTCTTATCAGTTGCTGTGCCTGCTGGTGGTATAGTGGTGAGCATAGCTACTTCCCAAGCAGTTGATCTGGGTTCCATTCCAGTCTATCGCAGGAGGCAATGCAGAATCAGTACAATATCTAATACGTCCCCCTACCAGGGGTAAATTGTTTGGAGAGAGGGCCTGTAGGTGGGGGGCAAGGAGGTTTCGGTGGAAGAGCCAGAGGAGTGCCCCCTGGGCTAGCGTGTGTGGTGGTGACAACAGCCGGAATGCATTTGGAAATGCTCTAGCATCAGCTGGTGCAGTATCGATTCTTCTCAGTTTAATACCGTATACGTCCCCTATCTTGGGACCCTATATTTAATGGATATTTCGAACACGGAAAAGGGAAAAAGACCTTGCTCTGGCCAGGGGAGTGTATTTCCCACTGCAGCTAAGGGGACGTGTCCATGCTCTGCCTATCACAGGTCAGGAGGCAGATAAAAGAAGAACAAAAACTAACATGAGTGAAACTTCTGATACGTCCCCTATCCGGCTAAATTGTTTGTAGAGTGGGCCTGTAGGTGGGGGGGGCAGGGTGGGGGCAAGGAGGTTTCGCTGGAAGAGCCAGAGGAGTGCCCCCTGGGCTAGCGTGTGTGGTGGTGACAACAGCCAGAATGGATTTTTGAAAACTGTTGCATCAAGCGGTACAGTCGTAAATTATGAACTAGATCAAGTGTAGCATGTGTTCTCTGTATTCTTCTCAGTTTAATACCGTATATGGCAGCTATCCGGAAAAATAGTTTGGAGAGAGAGAAAGATAGGAAAAAAGACGTCAATTGTTTGGAGAGTGGGCCTGTAGGTGGGGGGGCAGGGTGAGGCAAGGAGGTTTCGGTGGAAGAGCCAGAGGAGTGCCCCCTGGGCTAGCGTGTGTGTTGGTGACAACAGCCGGATGTATTTAGAATGACGACGCAGGACCCCAACTTAAAAATTTAGCATCAACCGGTACAGTCGTAAATTATGAGATTGATCAAGTGTGGCATGACTTTTTAGATGGAGATTGCATGTGGTCACGTACTCCCTGGAACCCCATAGTCACCCCTTCTCTGATGTGCTAGCCCAGAACATTCTCTGCCCCAATACGCAAGACCTTTTGCTGTTTCCGTGTGCTGACAGTGTGAATTTACCAGTGTTGTCTGAGGAGGTGGTGGACAATGGCGAGACACAGGTGTCGGGGGGGTGAGGTAGTTGTATGGGAAGCAAGTTACAGAGGGGACTCCTTGGGGGGGACTTTCTCATGATGGGACAGATTCAACTTGGGTGGATCAGGCACATTAACAGATGAATTTTTTGGGGGGTTTATTTAACTTTTATTTAGCAAAAATAACCACAGAGATATTTATTCGTTATCTTCTCTGCGCAGTCTGGCGTTGGGGTTCCTCACTTTGATGGCGAGCTGTGCCGCTCTCTCCACAATGGTCTGTAGCTTCTTAGATGGAGACTTTGTCAGCGATTTCAGTACAGAAGGACTTGTTGCTCATCCACAGAACCTCGTCCTCCATGACATTGTGGACAAGGAATTTGCGGGTGGACCAGGAATTTGCGGAACCCTGTGAGCAGCATGTGTTTGGTCTTCTACTTGCTACCGTATCCAATGTTTGGCAATATAGATTCGCAAGTAATATTATTTTTCACACCTATCCCAAAAATAAAAATGCATGCAGTATGCGCAAATAAAACTTTGAACTGGAATTGGAGAGAGGGCCTGTAGGGGGCCCTCCCGAAAAATTGTTTGAAGAGAGGGCCTGTAGGTGGACCTCTGGAAAAATTGTTGGAATAGAGGGCCTGTAGGTGGACCTCTGGAAAAATTGTTGGAATAGAGGGCCTGTAGGTGGACCTCTGGAAAAATTGTTTGAATAGAGGGCCTGTAGGGGGCCCTCCTGAAAAATTGTTTGAAGAGAGGGCCTGTAGGGGGCCCTCCTGAAAAATTGTGCTAAAAGAGTGCCAGTTGGACCTCTAAAAAATGGCGTTTTTTGGGTCAGCATTAGGCAAAGACGATATGGAGGAGGAGGAGGAGTAGGAGGAGGAGTAGAGAGGAGGAATCGGATACATAAGTTATTTAAATCTTTAGCTGCTTTCCCCCGGAGGAGATTTGAATTCCGGTGAAATCCAGGCTTTGTTCATTTTAATAAGCGTCAGCCTGTCAGCGCTGTCAGTTGACAGGCGTGTACGCTTATCGGTGATGACGCCACCAGCTGCACTGAATACCCGCTCTGACAGAACGCTAGCGGCAGGGCAGGCCAGCACCTCCAAGGCGTACAGCGCCAGTTCAGGCCACGTGTCCAGCTTTGAAACCCAGTAGTTGTATGGAGCAGAGTGATCGGTCCGGACGTTGGTATGGTCAGCTAGGTACTCCCTCACCATCTTTCTGTACAGCTCCCCCCTACTCTGCCTAGACTGGGGACAGGTGACAGTGTCTTGCTGGGGTGACATAAAACTGGCAAAGGCCTTGGAGAGCGTTCCCCTGCCAGTGCTGGACAAGCTGCCTGCTTGCCTCCTCTCCCCCGCTACTTGGCCCACAGAACCATGCCCTCTGCCGCTAGTGGCGTCAGATGGGAAGAATTGTTTCAGCTTGTGCACCAGGGCCTGTTGATACCTATTCACTCTCATACTCCTTTCCTCTGCAGGGATGAGAGTGGAAAGGTTCTGCTTGTACCGTGGGTCCAGGAGAGTGAACACCCAGTAATCGGTGTTTGAAAAAATTCTTCTAACGCGAGGGTCACGGGATAGGCAGCCTAACATGAAGTCTGCCATGTGCGCCAGAGTCCCAACACGCAAGAATTCCCTCTCCTCACTGGCCTGACTCTCCATTTCCTCCTCCTCCTCCTCCTCCTCCTCCTCCTCCAAGTCTTCCTCTTCAGCCCATACACGCTCAAGAGTTAAGGACTGAGCACTGGTACCCTCTACTGTCTCGCCAACATTCTCCTCCTCTTCCTCCTCATCCTCATCCCCCTCCTCCAATACGCGCTGAGAAACAGACCGGAGGGTGCTCTGGCTATCAAGCGACGTATCTTCCTCCACCGTCTCTTGTGACAAGTGCAAAGCATCCGACTTGATGCTGAGCAGTGATTTTTTTCAACAGGCAAAGCAGCGGGATGGTGAGGCTGATAATGGCGGCATCGCCGCTGACCATCAGTGTTGACTCCTCAAAGTTGCTCAACACCTGGCAGATATCAGACATCCACGTCCACTCCTCATTGTAGACTTGAGGAATCTGGGAGACCTGACTAACAGTTCTGGTGGAAGATGACATCTGGCAGTCTACAATCGCTCTGCGCTGCTGGTAAACTCTGGATAACATGTTTAATGTGGAATTCCATCTCGTGGGCACGTCGCACAACAGTCGGTGAGCGGGCAGTTGTAGGCGGCGCTGCGCTGCCCTGAGAGTGGCAGCATCTGTGCTAGATTTGCGGAAATGCGCACAGATGCGGCGCACCTTGGTGAGCAAATCAGACAGATTGGGGTATGTCTTGAGGAACCGCTGAACTATAAGATTGAACACGTGGGCCAGGCATGGCACATGTGTCAGTCTGCCGAGTTGCAGAGCCGCCACCAGGTTACGCCCGTTGTCACACACAACCATGCCTGGCTTGAGGTTCAGCGGTGCCAGCCACACATCGGTCTGCGCCGTGATGCTCTGTAACAGCTCTTGGGCGGTGTGCCTTTTGTCACCTAAGCTCAGCAGTTTGAGCACCGCCTGCTGGCGCTTACCCACGGCACTGCTGCTGCGCCTAGAGCTACCGACTGAAGGCGCCGTGCCCACGGATGGTAATTCGGTGGAGGAGGAGGAGGAGGAGGCATAGTACGTTTGAGAGACCGTGACCGAGGTAGGCCCCGCAATCCTCGGTGTGGGCAGTACATGAGAGGCCCCAGGGTCATTCTCGGTCCCAGCCTCCACCAAGTTAACCCAATGTGCCGTCAGTGAGATATATTGTCCCTGCCCGGCAGCACTTGTCCACGTGTCCGTGGTTAGGTGGACCTTCTCAGAAAAAGGGGTTGGTCAGGGCACGGATGATGTTCTGTGACACGTGCTGGTGTAGGGCTGGGACGGCACTTCGGGAAAAATAGTGGAGGCTGGGGACGGAATACCGAGGGGCAGCCACCGCCATGAGATTTCGAAAGGCCTCGGTCTCTACCAGCCTATAGGGCAGCATCTCCAGGCTAAGCAATTTGGAGATGTGGACGTTGAGGGCTTGGGCATGTGGGTGGGTGGAACTGTATTTCCTCTTGTGCTCCAGCGTCTGCTGTAAAGACAGCTGAACGCTGCGCTGGGACACATTGGTGGACACTGTGGAGGATCGTGGAGGCGAAGGTGTGGTTTTCCGGCGGGAGGCGCTCATGCCGGGGTCCTGGGCAGGGGGTTGACTAGCAGAGGCAGCGAGTGACACAGGGGAAGGAGCAGTGGTGTGACCCGCAGGGGGTGGTGAACCGCCTTGGTTCCATTGAGTGGGGTGTTTAGCACTCATATGCCTGCGCATGCTGGTGATGGTTAGGCTAGTAGTGGTGGCACCCCTGCTGATCCTGGTGTGGCACAGGTTGCACATCACAGTCCGTCGGTCATCCTCACTTTTTTTAAAGAACCTCCAGACTTGCGAACATCTAGGCCTCGCCACGGGAGCTTCCCTACGTGAAACAGTTGCTGCTGATGCACCAGCTCAGGCCCTGCTTCTCCCTCTGGCCACACCACTGCGTCTTACAACATGTTCTGGTGCAGCACTCACCTCAGAAGCACTGTCTTCACTCGGCATATCAACCCAGCTTGGGTCAGTCACCTCGTCATCCTCCGATTCCTCAGTCTGCTCCCCCCTCGGAATTCCTCCCCTAACAACAACTTCACCACTGTCTGACAACCGTGTCTCCTCATCGTCCGACACCTCTTTACAAACTTCTTCCACTAACTAAACATTGTCGTCATCATCATCATCATCACACACAGACTGCGACAGTTGGAAAACTTGGGCATCGGGAACGAGGTCAGCAGCAACCTGAGAAGTGGTTTGTGACTCTGGGAAGGGTCCAGAAAACAGTTCCTGAGAGTATGCCGGATCGCATTCCAAATTTTCCTGGGAGGGGCAGACTGGGGGGAAGGAGGTTGAGGTGGAGGAGCTAGAGGAGTGCTCCCTTGGGTAACGTGGGTGGACTGCGTGGAAGACTGACTGGTGGACAAATTACTTGAAGCATTGTCCGCAATCCATGAGATCAGCTGTTCGCACTGTTGTGGTTTCAACAGTCCTCTACCACGTGTCCCTGTAAGTTGAGACATGAAGCTAGGGAGTGTAGCTCTGCGGAATTCCCCTGCTCCCTCATCAGCGGGTACTGTCTCACCCTGCCCAGGACCACGGCCTCTGCCCCCTGCAGTAATTGAATGCCCACGCCCACGCCCTCGCCCTCGACCCTTAGCCCTGGGGTTCAACATTTTTTGTATATAGGTGTATGATAAAATAAAAAATAAAAAATTAAGTCCGGTAGAATTAAGTGACGTACAGAAAGTGTCACCTGGACAGATTATACGGATTGGAGCGAGTGTGCTGAACTGTGACACACAGAAAGGTTACACGCAGCTAAGTAAAATGGATTTGTATCACTGAACTAAAACAACTGAAAAAATATTTTTTTTTTATATTTTTTTTACAATTTTGTTTTTTTGGGAACGTAACGTGCAGGAACTATGGTAGGACTGACTGACACCCTGTTAACGGTGGCTATTTAGTCTGCGACCCAGACAAATGTCGCACAGAGAATTTTCTGGATCAAGCGGTAGATGATATTGGTAGCAAATGACTTGGTTGTATTGTGTGACGTACAGAAAGTGTCACCTGGACAGTATATACGGATGGGAGCGAATGTGCTGAACTGTGACACACAGTAAGGTTACACAAAGCTGAGTAAAATGGATTTGTATCACTGAACTAAAACAACTGAAAAAATATATTTTTTTAATATTTTGTTTTTTATATTTTTTTAAAATTTTGTTTTTTTGGGAACGTAACGTGCAGATACTATGGTAGGACTGACTGACACCCTGTTAACGGTGGCTATTTAGTCTGCGACCCAGAGAAATGTCGCACAGAGAGTTTTCTGGATCGAGCGGTAGATGATATTGGTAGCAAATGACTTGGTTGTATTGTGTGACGTACACAAAGTGTCACCTGGACAGTATATATGGATCGGAGCGAATGTGCTGAACTGTGACACACAGAAAGGTTACACGCAGCTGAGTAAAATGGATTTGTATTACTGAGCTAAAACAACTGAAAAAATAAATTTTTTTTTTTATATTATATTTTGTTTTTTTGGGAACGTGACGTGCAAGAACTATGGTAGAACTCACTGACACCCTGTTAACGGTGACTATTTAGTCTGCGACCCAGACAAATGTCGCACAGAGAGTTTTCTGGATCAAGCTGTAGATGATATTGGTAGCAAATGACTTGGTTGTATTCTGTGACGTACAGAAAGTGTCACCTGGACAGTATATATGGATTGGAGTGAGTCAGTGCTGAACTGTGACACACAGAATGGTTCCACAGTGCTGTGTGCAATGGATTTGTATCACTGAGATAGAACAATAAAAAAAAACAGGGTTAGATATGGCGATAGCTGCACTACTAGTGCCAGCCAGCCAAGTGACAAAAATAATAAAATAAAATGTCTTCTAGCCCTTAGAAGGGCTGTTGGGTTCTTTGTGGGTGATCCCTGCCTAACAGACAACTAAATGCAGGCCCTAACACTGTCCCTGAAAGGCAGCAGCTCTATCCCTAACGACATCCAGACGGCATCTGAGCCGAGCACCGCGGCCAGTCACTAGTATATTCCAGGGTCACCTGATCAGGCCAGCCAACCCCTGCTATCGACATGTAAGGGCCCCACGTGATGCTGGGTGGTACGCAGAGTCTCCTGGCTTGTGATTGGCTGTGTTTTTAGGCGCCAAAAAAGCACGATGCGGAAGTTGCCATTTCCTCGAGTATGGCGAGATACTCGTCCGAGCTGCGAGTACTTACGAGTACCCTAATACTCGAACGAGTACCAAGCTCGGACGAGTATGCTCGCTCATCTCTAGTAATAACTGAATATCTTTCTAGTACCGAATGAAAATCTTATAATTAGGCAGCATAAATATAAAATATAGACACTGCATGTGAGATTTATTAATTTGGCACAATCTAAAAATGAATGAACATCAAAGATTCAGGAACAGCAGAAGATATCAGAAGAAAAGTATTACAAATGGAAAGTCAAGCTGTGATATAAATTACTCATAGTTATACGTTCCCAAATCATAGTAGATTATGAGGACAAATTAGAATAAAAATTGTATCACGTAAAATTCACTGAAAGATGACGTTTTTGGAAATACTGACCCTTTCTTTTCCATAATCTCTATAATTTCTATGATAACACAATAATAAGCACTGTTATTGATTTCATGTTTGTAATTATTTGATACCATGCTTTCCGAAGCATTGTTGTACTATTTTCTTTGTAGGGTACAGTGGTTATAGTTCTAATACACACACATTTTATGTTATGCCACCTTGTTATGGCATGCTGGTATCTTGCAGCCATAGATTGCAAGGTTTAGCTGATAATGGCTTCCTAACTGACACTGAAAAGTTATTATACATTGCTTCTGATTGTTTCATACAGGAATAATTTACTAAACCACAGTTGGAAAAAAACAATGTTTAGTTTAATTAGATAAGATGAGCTAATTATTCTATGTGCACTGTAATAATATACACTTAGTGTATTAACTCTTTCCCATTATCTTTTGTTCATGTATACAGTGTTTTTCAGGTCTTAAAGGATGGCACCCACTCAGGAGCTGGCAGCAAACGTCCATCATCAAACCCCTCAGATACAGTGACTGGCTGGCAGCGGTGATGTGCTGCTTATAACCACACTACCGCTGAAGCTAGTCATTGGCTGCAGTTAATTATGTGATTATGCCCATGCAGTGCTGGAAGAAAATAAGCTGGGGACCTGAACATGAAGGCATTACAGAGGACTAGAGCAATGGGTAGCAGGTAAGTATACATTTTCTGTTTAAGGAGCCAGGCTACAGGAACTTGCTAAAAAAATAAAAATAAATCAGTATTCCTGGAGAACCCCTTTAATAGAAACATAGTAATTTTCCCTTAGACTGCAATGGTAAGCTGTTGCAGTCTATTATAGAGGCATTTTAAGAATTGCAAGTCTCTTAAGGAGGATGCTAAAAATAAAGTTAAAAAGGACTTTTAAAAAAGAGCAAAAAGAATTAAACATTTGGATAGTCTCCTCTTCCCTATTTACAAATAAAATAAACAACTAAAAAGAAATATACAGTATTTTTTGCCCCATAAGATGAAAAATGTCACTGTGTCTTAAGGGACAAATACTGATGAGCACTTCAGTCATGGAGTGCTCACTAGTAACAGAGGATTGGGAAGTGGTGAAGGCTCTGTAACCACAGCTTTCTGGTCATCAGCTGTGCTCTGGCTGCGCACAGCATGAGGGCGCTCTGTGACCTCACGCTGTGCGCGTTAAGTCACAGCACAGCCACAGCAGGAAGAAGAGAGACCTTAACCAGCGGCAAGGATCAGCGCCAGCTTCTGGAGCAGGAGAGGTAAGTGTTGTTTTTTTTTTTGTTTTTTTTTTATTTGCTCTTTGGCATGGGGGCTGCCTGAAATAAGGCATTGGGGCTGATAAATGACATGGGGGATGATAAATGGTATGCGGTATGGAGGACTGATTTTATTGAGATCTTATTAACATTTGGGGGTCCGATCTGAGGTCTGATTGAAGATCTTATTAACATTGGGGTCTGATTGGGGCTGTGAGCTGAGGGCTGATCTGAGGTCTAATGAAAAATATTTTTCTTTATTGTACTCCTCTAAAACCTAGATGTGTCTTATGGGCCAGTGCGTCTTATAGGGTGAAAAAGTGCCCAAGCTAATAAAATATACGTATTATATATAAGTATTTATCCTGTGTACTTTTGTTTTCTATTTGTTTTCCAAATAAATGTCACAAAAAAAATTGATCCTCAAATTATAAATACTGAAAGATGGCATCAATAAAAACTACTGATTGCCCAACAAAAAAAATGAGCTTTTACATGGACCCATTGACAGAAACTTAAAGTGAATCATACTGACCTGCCGAATAAAGTTAACATGTTCCTTTAAAAAATGTTGAAACTGCACTTTCTTTTTTTCAGTTCCACCCCGTTTAGATTTTTTTAAATAGATGTCCCATGTATTGGTTACAGGCATGGGTATAAGGGTCATTAGTTCTTTTATCAATCCAAGTGATTAGATTGCCAGCACACCAGTTAGGGCTTGTTCACACGTCAGTTTTTTGATCAGTTATTTCCATCAGTTATTGTGAGCCAAAACCAGGTACGGGTCAAAAACACAGAACAGGTGCAGATTAGAGATGAGCGAGCACTAAAATGCTCGGGTGCTCGTTATTCGAGTCGAACTTTTCCCGATGCTCGGGTGCTCGTTTCGAATAACGAACCCCATTGAAGTCAATGGGAGACTCGAGCATTTTTGCGGGGGACCAAGGCTCTGCCTAGGGAAGGCTGGGTGAAAACCTGGAAACCTCAGAAAATGATGGAAACACCACGGAAATGGACAGGAAACAGCAGGGGCAGCATGTATGGATGCCTCTGAGGCTGCCTAATCCCACCATTACCCCAAATTCTCAGGCAACAACCTGGTGGTTACCCTCATGGCAATTGTGCTCACCCAGGCGAGGCAAATACCCATCACATGTTAGGGAAGCACCCAACTAGGTGCAACGAAGGTCCATCACCGCCTGCAGGTGACACTACTGCTCATGCTGGCACTGCAGCTAAAATCAAGTTTAGTATCTGTTCTTATCAGTTGCTGTGCCTGCTGGTGGTATAGTGGTGAGCATAGCTACTTCCCAAGCAGTTGATCCGGGTTCGATTCCGGTATATCGCAGGAGGCAATTCAGAATCAGTACAATCGCTTCAAGATTGCGGAATAGTGAGCCACTCAATACAAATATACCAATATTTTCTATTTTCTGCTTACCCACTGAGTAGAGTTGAACAGTTCAAACTACTTGAAAAACTCTTACATAGACAACTAAAAAACAAATGGGAGATTAAATCCCTCAACCAGTATCTGGAGAGTAATATAATTCCCAGGGGCTTGATGTTAATAAAGGAACCAGCCCAAGACCTGATAGGTAACACATTTCAGAATGAATGGGATAATCTTCTCGTTGAACAATCACGTGCACTGATATCTTTAATAATCAAAAGAAGATCAGAAATATTACAAGAAACGATTACACAAATAAATAATATAAAAGAAACAACAGATAGACTACCACAAGACGAGAACACAGACAAATGGCAAGAAAGGATCTGTAAAAGTCTAAATACTTTAGAAAAAGATATTATATATAAGAAAACTAAAAAGATAACATGGAAGAGACAAAAAGAAACACAAGAGAGAGACACTACAGGAGATATAAGAATAAATAACACGAATGAGCACCCCCCACTAACACAAAGGCAAGTATACACAGGCTCACATGCAATTCCCACCTCAAACAGATTCGAACCTTTAAGCAACCCCCTTTTTTTAGATCAAACCCCACCACATCACAAGGTTGTAAGATATCAGGAAACATCACCTCCACACACACACAGACACAGGAAACCCCAGTCACCAGAACACAACTACAACCTCAGATATCGGCCAGATCACCAACACAAAACGTATCGCAGGGAATCACCAAGGAGATACCAGGAACAAAATTATATGCAACAATATGGGACACTACACCAAACACAACAGAATCACAATCACGAAAACAGACCTACAACAAGATCCCAACAACAAAACCAAAGAAAAAGACAAGAAGGGGACAGAGGAGAAGAGGGCAGACAACAATTTCACAGGACACGTTAAAAGACAATGGCATTATCAATCTAAGCACAGTCACTCTAACTCAATCACAAATTAGTCTACTAGATAAAGGGTTAAATTTTGCCCCAACTCAGAGAATGGATAAGTTTAATACCTACATTGGTATAGAGAAATTTGTCAGAAAACTATGTTTGAAAAAATATTTTATCAAAAATCCAATACTCAATCAAGCAGATCCTACTTCAAATTATACCCACACCAACTTAAAAGAAAAATCTAGAAAATACCCTAGACAAGAAATCAGCCAAGAAATGGCAACATTCAGGAAAAATGTGGAACTAGACATCAGAAAAATTAATATAAATAGAACAGTAAATAATCTAAACAGAAAAGAAACACAAGCCTTGAAAGAACTACAAAGAAATGAACAGATAACAATTAGACCTGCTGATAAGGGAGGGGGTATAGTAATACAGAACACAGATAGCTATGAAAAGGAATGTCTCAGACAACTCTCAGATGAAACCACCTACAAGAAGATCAGACTAGACCCTACTGAGGGGTTCAAGAAAGAACTAAAAGTATATTGTGAACAAGGGTTAGATATGGGAATATTACTAGAGAAAGAATATAAATTCATAATCTCCCCACCAAATAGATTACCAATATTCTACTGTCTTCCGAAGGTTCATAAATCCTTGACTAACCCCCCAGGGAGACCAATAATTTCGGGAATAGGATCAATAACCTCCAACCTCTCCCAATATATTGACAAATTATTACAGCCTTTCGTCAAGAATATCCCATCATACATCAAGGACAGCACAGACATTATTAATACATTAGAAAAGATAGAATACCAAAAAGACTGGATTATGGGCACTATTGATGTTAATTCATTATATACCACTATAGAACACGACAGAGGATTGAAAGCTATTAGAAAACATTTGGATCTATACAGTACATTTCATCAGGAACAAACACAATTTATATTAGATGGCATACAGTTCATTTTACATCATAATTACTTTTGGTACAACTCAGATTATTATATTCAGAAACGGGGCACCGCCATGGGCACCAGATTCGCCCCAAGTTATGCAAATATCTTCATGGCGTGTTGGGAACAGGATACCATCGCGCCACACTTGGGGTCGAGTCTGGTGCTATGGCGGCGCTATATTGATGACATCATCTTTATATGGAAGAATACCAAGGAAACATTACTAACCTTTTTACGGGACATCAACATAAATAACTATAACTTGACCTTCACCACAAACATCAGTACTAATACAACAGAATTCTTAGATATCTGTATCACAGTACAAGATCAACAACTTATATGTAGCACATACCAGAAACCAATCATGCGTAATAGCTACATACTATATTCAAGCTGTCACTTACCGAGATGGCTAACAAACATCCCGACAAGTCAATATAGGAGGCTAAAAAGGAACTGCTCTATACCAGATAAATTCGAGGAAGAAGCCACAAACTTAACGGAACAATTTTTGAAGAAGCAGTATCCCAAGGAGTTATTAGATGGCTCTCTCGTTAAAGTGAGGGAAATGAAAAGAGAAGATTTTTTCAAATTAAAACAACCCAACAAAACGGAGGATGAAAACCTCAGAATAATCCTACCCTTTTCGGCACACTATAAAAAAATAGAACAAATCATTAGGAAACACTGGCATCTATTGATGAATGACAAAATTATAGGTCCCTCATTAACGAAAGGCCCACTAATCACTTACACAAAGGCCCCAAATCTGGGTCTAAAGATAGCACCATCAATTAGACGTAAAACACCCCACAGGAAAACAAACTGGCTGACCTCAAAAGGGTTCCATAGGTGTGGGAGGTGTTCCAACTGTTTGATTACCAAATTTCAGAAAAAAACTTTAGAAGTACACTCCACTACAAATTCACATAAGTTCAGAATTGAAGAATGCCTAACATGTGACACAACAAATGTGATATACATGCTACAATGCCCTTGCGGCAAGCAATACATTGGGAGGACCAAAAGAACACTCAGAAAGCGGGTCTCAGAACATATTAATAATATTAAAAAAGGCCTTGAGACACACACAGTCTCGAAGCACTACAAAGAACACCATGAACAAAATCCCAAAACCCTTATATATATTGCTCTTGAAAAAATCCCACTAAATTGGAGGGGAGGGGACCACATAAAAAATATGTCAAAGATTGAGTCAAGAAGAATATATGAATTCGATACCTTAATACCTGGTGGACTAAATGCGGAAATGGAGATTTTCGGTTTTATATAAGAATCCACGAAGAATTGGAGGGGGTGCCTCCCCGGGACGTCCATCGGAGTCAGGCTGTTCTTCCAGCACTCTGATGCACCTCCTAGGTTGGCCCCCCCTCCCAGTACGTCAGACACACTGTAGAGAACAATGAAAACATATCCATAAATGAAAACATATCCATAATTGTTCATTAGGATAATATATATACGGGTATATACACAGTATCGAAATATATTCAAACATACCAGAGTGACAATATATATACAAGTCCTTCATCCATCTAGACAGAAAGTTTAACAATACTATAATGTGACTTTGTGACATATTGGGTATACCCACCGATATATATTTTTATCTTTATATAATGTGTCTTGCTGACATTTAGGACATACCCACTTACATTCACTTTTATCTTTATTGTTATTTTTATTTTCATTTTCATCCTTATTTTTATCTTTTTTATTTTTATTTTTATACATATATACTTTTGATATCTATGTTCTATATAAATATTTTATATAAATATTTTTGGCATATACACTTTTCTTAATCTATAATATGCAATAATTTTATTCCTACTCGCATCTATAAGGAATATATATGTTTTAATGTATGAAATAAAATAAAACTTGTTTTTAATATATTTGAAGAAAAAATGGACTCCAAAAGACCACTAATTGAATAATTGGAAGGGCCAATGAACTTAAGGGCCTTGAAGGATATAAATATTCCAACAAAAGGAAGGGTTATCCAACTACTGAGGAAGGGGAAGCTCATATCCCCGAAACGCGTCTAGTTATTGGATACCCGTGTCCGTGTCAAAGGCAGCGCTGCCAGCAATACTAACAGCGATATAAAGATCACCTATAAAGACACAGACATAAGTAAAACCAGCGATCCTGGAATATCTGACAATTGTTTGGATTAACACAAATCCCCCTTTACCAATCCACAGTGCACATCGCAGAGAGACCGGGACCCACGTGGGACGCCACACGGGTTCCCGCACTTTTCGCCGAAAAGGCGCGCACCCTGCAGGACTTCGTGCTGCCGAAGCATCCAGACGCCGTACAGCACATCGCGCTACTGAAGGAATCAGGGGAGGACATCCACACAAGGAGCGGTAACGTAAACAACCCCACGCTGGGATACTGTATTGTAACCAAGCCTATAAGGAACTAAACCTTATCACTGGAAACGCACAAGGATTTATATACTTTACGTTCCCACAGCAGCCTCTTCCCCACAGGTTGTGATCCACAGAACATTATTGCTATAGATATGTTTATTTGCCTTTTTATTTTTAATTATTTTTAATTATTTTTAATTACTGTTATTAACTTTTGGTTGTCATATGAATTGAATACATATTCCTTTTTAGTACAATTATCTGGTCATTTTCTATTCATTTTTTATTCATTTTTTATTCATTTTTAATTTATTTATTCATTGATTATCTGGCTACCACTTTATCTCAATCTTCAGTACCTCCTTCACTACCCTTTACAATTTAATGCCAAAGTCACAAAGATAAGAGTGTGCACAGCCCGTATTTATCTATTTGTAACCATTTCTTTTATTGGGATTTATTGGGTAAGGTCCTGGGACTGTAGCACCTCGCTTCAAGATTGCGGAATAGTGAGCCACTCAA